>JAODUK010072149.1:0-31272 GCA_027564635.1 Typhlichthys eigenmanni | reverse complement strand
TGCTCTAGTTCTAAAGCATGTCAATCACACGATATAGCCCACAGTACCTGCTGTAGTTCTGAAGCATGTCAATCACACGATATAGCCCACAGTACCTGCTCTAGTTCTAAAGCATGTCAATCACATGATATAGCCCACATTACCTGCTCTAGTTCTAAAGCATGTCAATCACAGAGCCCACAGTGCCTGCTCTAGTTCTAAAGCATGTCAATCACACGATATAGCCCACAGTACCTGCTGTAGTTCTGAAGCATGTCAATCACATGATATAGCCCACATTACCTGCTCTAGTTCTAAAGCATGTCAATCACAGAGCCCACAGTACCTGCTGTAGTTCTGAAGCATGTCAAAGGTGGTGTGATGGAACAGGGCCGTGCCAGCCATGGCCTGGTAACAGATATCCTCCTCTGGGTAGCGAAGTTTGGCCACAATACACTCACAGTACTTCAGTAGTTCATCCAGACCCAGCTCCCTATAGACAACCAATTAGGTACAGTATAAGAGCATCTAAAACATGATACATGTTCAGAAATAATAGAGCGTGTGCATTTTGTGCTATGTTAATATGGAATATGGTCTCAAGTATGACTTTTAATAAAGTCATAACATGGGCGCTGACAGCAAACCTGTTCATTATCGGTCAAACATCTTAAACCATTAAGTTTCAACTAAACTCCCCACAGTTCTAACAAGTTTAACCAAACTCTTGCTACAGGGACCCAGAAATGAGGGAGTTGTATAATAGACAATAATGCCCATTGACAAGCTACTGAAGCAGAAGCCACACAATGTGGATGGAAATGTGACATCAAGCTGTCCTAGAGTCTCTAGAAGCAATGACAAACAGACTTACTAATGAATACATTACACCTAAGGGAAACTTATTGTTTTGGTGGCATTACTGTATGTAAACAGCATCATGGAGAGGCTCAGCATTCCTGCAAAGGCAGCTCCTCACAATCCCCACCACCTCAGTATCAGCAGAGGTAAGCCTCCACTTTCACATTCATTTAGTAGATGCATTACCTTTTACGATGTTGTCAATGGGTTAATGTTTTGTTTTATTATTAACAGTTTATTCAATTTTAAATACATGCTGATGTATCATGACTGTTTGGTTACCATTGTGATTACTGACTTCAGTAATCACTGCAACATGAGCTAACATTCACAAATAAGTCACATGGGTGAAAAGAATGCAAAGCCTGTGAAAGTAAGGAACACATGCCTGCCTCCAAATCTACATGAACGCCTGCCAGCCATATTGTGTGATAAGAACTTTTCCCTGGCAGAAATAAAATAAACCTTACATAAGACCCATTTGAAACCCATTTTAGGGCTAAAATAAAAATGTTCTCCATTGGCCAACAGTTGCAGTAGTGTTTAGTTCTTGACTTGAGGACCACTTCTGTTTTATTTAATTTTACCCTTTTGTCTCCATTGTTGTGCACCCCCCGCCCCCCCCCCCGATATGAAGCGTTATCGACCAGGTATACGCATTTCAGATAGACTTGAATTATTTCAGTATCTTTGCGTGGAATTTCTTCAAGCAGTTCAAATGATTACAAAGGCTTTTACTCCTCCCCCTTGTTTTCATCTCGTCCTTGTATTGCACTCTCATTTGCTGTAGGTCGTCGCTGCTGTCATTACCAGTCCCAACACCTTCATACTACAGAATTTGGACTTTCTGACAGGTCCAGATATTCAAAGAGCTTAATATCCAAACAGGCCTTGCAAAACGTCGCCGACATGTCGCAGACACTTTCAGCTCGCGTTGTAAGCAAGTCACACTACACGACCGTTGCTCACGGGAGTGAGCTGTGATTCACCTCCGAGTTTTGGCTTTTGTCTGAGCTCTATTTGTTTTTTAAATAAAACCTGTCGGAGAGCTGAAAACTGGGCTAAAATTGTGTAGTGTGACCCAGGCACTGGCGTAGGAACCAGGTGGGACGGGTGGGACATGTCCCCCCCAATATTGAAGACAGGTGGATTTGTCCCCCCCAATAATTATTTCACAGTTGAGGAAAGAACTGTGCCTATGTTAGAAACTTTTATTTTGAAAGCGCGAGTGATCGCCTGGCAACAAACGAGACGCTCTTGCTGACCCGAGACCTGCTCGAGACAGACAAAAATAAGCAGTTTCACTGGCTTCAAACATACTCGTCTCTCCACGGAACATCAGGTTGACAGATTGTGGTTTACGACAATTAATTATCTAGTGAGCTACAACTTCCCTACTATTAAGGGCACTTTCAATAAATTTTTAGTCAAACTAGTTTTTTTTTTTTTTTAATAAATTCAAACTCTGTGGTCCCAATGATGCTGGAGAACTTGGTACGCTACCATACAGGTACCGTAGTAAGTTACCTTCATATTGTATGTATAGCCTACTTGATAAATCGAATGGCTCCCCATTTAAAGTTTTGTTCCAGGACAAGCATATTCATACCTTACTGTAGACCCTTTTACTGTTCAAAAACAACGATGACCATACGTCTTGGCTAAAAATAATAATCTAACAGTGAAATACTGAATATTTTAATCTACCGTAACGTAATTTTTCATATTCACGCCTATCGTCTTTCTATAGTGGGCCTATTTTGCGCACTGTCTTTGCTTATATTTTCTATCGATTTCATTCAAATGTTTTGTTTCAACAGCTATAAAAAGTTAGTTCTGGTTAGTGCATCCCGTCAAATAACAGCTTACTTAGGCATGTTTCAGTTTACGGACAGACGGACAGACAGACGGATTCAGATTACCTTTGCGTGCCGCTAGAGATTCATACACTATTTTAGCGGATGGGTGGCCTTTGATTAATAGTAGAAAATGTGTCCCCCCCCAATGTCAAACATACTCATATGCCCTTGGACCCAGACATTAGCAGAGGAAGCTGTTATAATATGAAATGTTAAGCCTTTTTGTTACATTTGCTGTTAGTTATATGAACTCTCTCACCTGTTTGGCATGTGAAAACAGCCCACTACTGCTCAGCACTGGCTACTGTCTGTAGTGGAATTCATCACACACCTAGTTTCCATTTTCTGTTTGCCTTGATTATAACTGACTGCTGCGCCCGTCATTCAGTGACAAATGCTGTGTAATGTATAGCTTATCGAAATACTGACAAGAACTTTAAAAATCATATCAGTTATTGAAAAATGTTTTATTGCGATATACATTGATATTGAATGTCTGGCAGCCTCCCTCTGCAGAAGAGCATGCATACATGTCAAATTGTTCTTCATTCCGAAGACCAGAATATGGACAAAAAGGTGATTTAATGGACAGATCATACAGTCACTTAAATCACCATGGTAACGTGTACCATATGAGGTGGTTTTGAACTGACACCCAACACACATCCAGTCAACTGAGCGCCACACCAAAGATTCCTGGGCAGTGAGAGGGCCGAACAGAAGGACATCATAGACCAGGCATGCACGAGGGAAGCTCTCAATGCACACACACACCTACAAGCGGATGGGCTACTGCAGTGTTCACTGTAGCCCCGGGGATACATGGCAATGCCCAGAAAACATGCGAGACTATGTCACAATATGTGCAGACATATTTATTAGTCTTGTCAATAGGATTAAATAGAGAATTATTGGTATACAAATAAACACTATTGTAGCTCAGCTAAACCGCATCTTGGGGTATTTGTGGCAACTTTAAACTCTTTGGGGGTATAGTGTTGAGAAACAGGGCCGGCCCGTGCTACAGGCGAACTAGGCGGTCGCCTAGGGCCCTCAAATAGCAAATGGCCCCAAAATAATATCAGTGTCAGTCATTTAAAAAATATCTGTTTGATAATTTGCGCTGCATTCTTTGCACCGCATAGTTGGCAGCAGCGTAGCGTGAACCCTCCTAATCCTTTCACACTTAGACTAACCAGATTCACACAGTCTGGCCAGTGGGTAAATTAAGCAGAGATGGCATTTACAAGACTGTTATATTTATGTAGACGAGGACGCAGAGGAAAAAAGGATAAGAGGCACAAAGGGCTAGAGGTGCTATGTGACAGACAATCCTTTCATCTCACTGATTAAAGATCATATTTGTTTCCAAGTGTGTCTGTCATTTCAACCCATTAAATAATCTGGCTACAGTAGCTTCTGTTGTATTTATGCGTTATACTGTAGCTAGTCAATTATTATAAATACATTTTATAATTCTAGCTGTAGCCTATATTTTGCAAATTAGCAGGCGATCCTGTGTTTAGGCCTCTATTATGCACAGCTGACAGTAGCATTGTGGATATGACACCAATTGACAGCTAATGATTATTGATAAGCGTTAAAGACTTCAATCCCAATATTTAAGGTCATACACCAGTTTTTATAGGTAAACAGCATTCTGTTAGAATGACAGCAGAAGTAGGCTATGTCATTAGGACGTTATACATTTCAAAACACACTGCCCAATAATGCTATGGGTGATTCTGAAGAGTCGAGCAGTCAAGAATTAGATCTAAAGAGACTGCTTCAACTGCTAATCCCAGTTTCTTTTAAATATTAACTATAATTACTTATTTTGTTGACATTACTATGTACAGCACAATCATTTTTATATTTTATGTCAAATGTAGGCCTATAGAATTAAATGTACCTTTTGTACACTATTTTTTGTTTTTCTCGCCCCCAAAGGTGGTGCTGTAGCCTGTTGAGAAACACTAGGCTACTGCAGCACCACACCAAGCAATACATCAAGCAAAGCCCCAAACTAACAGGCCCACCTTCTCAGCTGCAGGAATCTTGCTTCATTGGTGGAGCAGAAGTCTTTCAGTTGGCTGAAGGTGTCTGGTACTGGCAGGCTGGAGAGTGCTCTGAGGGCATCAATACAGGTGGGAAGACGTTTGACAACAGAGACAAACTCCTGGACAAACGCATCAATCTCCTGTAGATGGAGAAGAGGAACCAGTGGCACTCAGGAGGATTTAGCGATTATAATCCAAGACAGTCAAATTGTGTGAATATTGCCTCACTACTGTATAGCTGTCTGTTCCATGTGTATGTGAGGATATGAAAAAATAAACAGGCTCCAGCATCGGTGACTATATTTTTGTTGACAATGGAGACATGGCACACATTGTGGGCTATGTTCATGTTTTCCCTCAAAAGTAGGATTGTTGTCCAGTTGGTACACTGACAGACACACACGATACATTGCCCTTAAACCTCTGCATATAAATGCTTTAAACTAAAATCTTGAAACATACAATATTCATCTTAAAACAACGTTCTATAGTCACAAGCTAAAAGCTCCAATAGGTAGAATGCCTTGCTCCAATTGGCCGAATGCTTGCCAGCTCTGCATCATACAGAAGTAGCATTTCCTATAGGGATTCTCAGCCTAGAGCGCCACAGAATGAATACCATCCACATGATTAAATGCCCCAGGCTGAGTAATTGAATAGAAGAGGGGCCCCCCCTTTCACTTGCTAATCAGGTCAGATAATTACATGCTGCATTTGCACAAGCTTCACTAAGGTAACATACAAAAGACATACTGGAAAAGGCGCTGGCGGAACACATGAATCGATTCAGATATGGAAGCAAAACAAGCCTCCCAGATGGTACAGCACACCAACATCTCATGTACAATTAACTGGAGAGTGTGTGGTGATAACACTGTCTCGGACATGCGCGCAGGAGTAGTTAAATATACAGTACGCACCGCATACACAAGTGAAATTGTGTGCATACACTGCCTTAGAGCAGAACCGGGGGGCGGGGGGCGCGTGCGGGTAAAATAGCTAAACAAGAGCGCCCTTTTATTGCTGCCACAGTACAGCAGGTCAATGTAGTCAGTAGTTAGTAGTAGTAGTTATTGAACGTTAAAAGCACCCGAGAACACCAAATGTCCTTTATTTAAATTTAGCTTAAGCGGGTAGAGAAAGATGGTTAGGGGAAGAGCATAAAGGGACACATGCAACTCAGTACTTAGTTGTGAAAGGCAGTGTGCCTAGTTTCAAACAAGTTACTACATAATTTAGCCAAAATTGTGTGCAATGGTATTCATTAGTAGTCCTATATTGTAACTGCATCAATAAATAATGAGCTCAATAAAACATTTCTTCTTACAACTAAATAAAAAAATAAGTACCTTAATAAAAGCAACCCAACTCTGATGACAGTAAACAAGGTAACCGCCCAATGATTGAGGAAGCTGGCTTCGGTCGATGTAGTTGTAGAGTTCTGTCCCTTCTTTCAAAAGAACCTTCTAGAAAAATTGGTTGATCATAAAGAAAATCAAAAGCAAACAAAATAAATAAATAAATAAATAAAAAGTATACAAAAAAAAAACATTACATTTACGTTACATTTACCTGGAAGGGAGTTGTGAAAGACTTTGATGGCAATAGAAGTTTTAACAGCAGTTTGAAGGCTTCTTTCTTTTTAGGTTGAATTAAGTATATAGTGTGAACAGTCCTTTTATGTTGCTAGAGAATAAATCAATTAGATTAGTGTTAATTTTACAACACAGGGTTCACAGTCAGTTTTTCCTCTGGTGATTTATAAAAATAAAATAAAAATGTCCCTCTTATTGTCATGTTTCAATATTATATTTGGTAACACTTGCCATTGTTTTTAACTTTGGTCAGGTTATCCGCTACTGCCTTACACAAGCTGCTGCTTAAACCCAATGATATTTGAACAATACCACAAAAAGAAAAGTCACCAAATCCACAAAAAAGCTATGTACTGTAACAGAGGATCCAGTTTAGACATGTAATGATGTTCCACTCTAATAATAAAATAAAATGTAGATTGGGAAAACAAAGAAATTCTTTCATGTTTGTGGCTTCAGAGGTTTTTACTAAGAATAATTTCACAATAAAAGTACACGAAAGCAATAAACAATGGCAAGATAATAGGCTACATATAAAAAAATGCATTTCATCCACATTTTATACTGGTAACTGCACTTTTCATCCACCCAGCCACCCATCATCCAAGAAGGCTAATAGCACACACATACTCAAAGAATTTAAATGAGAAAGTGTACAAATGATTGGCCATAAAAACTAACACTACCTCAAGGATTAACACGGTTTCAGCAATGAACCTTGCAGTGACAAGAGTTGAGTCCTTCAAATCACACACTAAAGAAACCAAGCTGTCTCGGTTCTGTTTTTTACTGAAAAAGAGAAATGCTTAAATTATGTGGCTGGCATTGCAAAATTGTTTATCATAATAATTGTATGTAGTACGTCCAAAGAACAAAAATGTTTCGTCTCAACATACTTATGCAAACTCAGAAAGTAATTTATGAAGTCAGCCACTTCTGCTTGGGTAATATCTGAGGCGAGTTTGACTTGTTCTTCCACTGGAAACACGACTAGAGGTGAGCCATGCTGATCAAAAGTACCTGTCAATCACAAGACGGTGAAACACAGGCAAACGGAGATGACGTAAAGACGTATAGTGTATATGTTCTAGTTACCAGGGAATAACACTGCTCCAGAGTTCAGCACACGATCAGCAGGCAGAGAAAGGGAGGAGACTGAATTCCTGCTTTCTGAAATATTATTGGAGAGGTGGCAGATGGGAGCTGGGTTTGGGGGTTTTGAGGGTGGAGGTGGGGGAGGGGGAGGGTGGCAAAGAAGGTACTGAAACATTGAAATCGTACAAATTCATGTAAAGGCAATACCGTTGCTACTTGGTAATGATCCGCGTGAAACTGTTGATTTTACTTTTGTTGCTGCATGGTTCAGTTTAAGAACAAGTTAAGTGGCACGTTAACGTGTTTCGTAGCGGTGCACTTGCGCATTGGACAGTGTTTGCCTACCTGTTGAGTGTCGAATCATTTTGAAATCCTCACTATATCAACTTCCATACAACTTCTTCATTGTTCGCCGCTGTGGCCCAGAAACAAACGCCGTTTTAATGCATGCAGATCAGATCCCTGCCATTGAGGTGCAGAACTCGGCTTCTATCCGCCATGTTGCGTCCATTCAATTGCGGTTGTTGACCCGCACAGATGGCTGAGAAAACGTGTGCCGAGAGTATCATTTATAACCTGGAAAACGAGAGGGCGGAGAAAACAATGTAGGTTGGACCGAATCGATTGAGTCACCACTTTGCCACCAGAGGGCGCCTGCGTGTTAGGTTTGAAACGTCCTTGTTGAGTGGAATGCGTTTCGAGAACACGTTTCTCGATAACGTTTGCAGTGTTCTTGAACTACTTTCAAGTACTTGCTGTTTAGGCTTGGTGTGGTGAGTTGCTTAATGACGTGGAATTGAGAGCCACATCACTGAATATGCCTATCGTACCCTAACATGTCGCGTCCATTCGATTAGCCTGCATAGGCTACCATCTTTTTGTACCTGAAGGATATGCGACACAACACTCATTGGCATAGATGAAATGTCCTTCCTTGCAATTGGAGCGAGTAGGATGATCATCAAATACACTGTGTAAGTGTGACATTGAATGTAATAACTAATGTCCACTAATTCCACAGGTATCTTAAAAGGTCACCATCAGTGCACAGCCATATGGAAATTCATTTTTTTGAGTGACAACTTTATGAAAAATAAAATCAATGTGACTGTACAAAACATACATTATACAAAATACATATAATCCTTAATGTGTCTGGAATTTCCCTGGTTGTGTTATCTTATTTTTATTATGGTTAGAGTTCTTTGCAGGTACACAGTACACTCCTTGATCTAGGGTAGAAGAGACATATCAATAATTCCTTTTCCTTGAAAGTCAATTCCTTGACTTGTGTTTTATATGCCACCGTACAGTATCTCTTGTGACAGAGAGATTTGGGGCTGGGATTGCCACCAGTCACAAGCAATGACTGTCTGAGAAATATGTAATAAAAAGTACAGAATCAAGTAGTTTGTTTATTGTTATTTTATGCAATTCTTTCAGTCCCTATAAACCCAACCTAAACAACACAATATGTTGGCTGCAATACAACAATATAAAACATGCCAATATCTGCACATATGGTTATCAGTCCCATTTTGAAGACTTTCTTTTCATATATCGCTCTCCTTCACTGTCCACGACTTCATAAAGTTGTTGGTTGTTCTCTTTCATTGCATGGAGGTAGCCCAGGTACCCAACACACAAGGTTATGGTTACCAGGCCAAATGCCATCACTGGTTTGTTCTGTGCAAAACATGACATATTATACAGAAATGAAGCAGCAGGTCAAGGACATGATATGGATATGTTGCAGAAATAAGATCAATTTCATTTTTAGCCAGTTGTTTTTACAAATAATATTTACACACAATTAAACCTACTGTGATAGTCTAGTAGTAGTGGGTAATGTTTACCACATATGACTACAGATTAGTCATATGTATATGACTATGTATATGTATATGACTCTCGCAGTTACAGCTGTTATTGGATATTTTAAATAGTAATACGAATTGTTTTGGGTTTTCCTGCTTTGGCGAATAGTTTATAGGGAGGGACTTACAGGTTTGATAAATAGTTCGGGGTTGACTGCCCGGAACAATGTAGTGGTCCTTGCCCCTCTCAGGCCAGGTTCTCTGTAACCTTTCCCAGGAAGCCCTCCAGCATCCGTGCTGCGCCCAGGCTCTGTACCAGACATGTCAGTGGTTCTGAACTAAGATATCGATATATCTATAGGCTATCAACAATACGACCGTATGTAAAAATCCTAAAAAGGTAACCTCTCCACAGATTCATATTTGTTGACTAATGAAGTGCGCGGCCATGTTTATAACCAGAACAGAATCAACGACGAGTGTGAAAAGGTGACGTAGTGAGTAGTAAAAGCTCCGATGCCCCCTGGTGGTTGGAATAAATGCATATTCCTATATTTCTCCTTTCTTTTTTGAAATACGCTTTTATTAGGCTCCATTATCCACCTTATCCCTGACCGACACTTGCAGACTAAAACCATGATCTGCTTGACAATATGACAGCTACAACACCCAAAGACTCTTCATGGGTGATGTTTTCTTAGTTGTATTACATATATATTTAAAATCATGTGTTTTGACTTGTTATTGATGTTGTGTGCTGTTTGTGTTTGTGTGTGAGAAATTATATGTGGGTATAATGTTGTGTTGTATGTTGATTTGTGAGCCTTACAGTGTTGTGAAGAAGAATGTCCCCCTGGGGACAATAAAATATAGTCTAAATAATTAATTGAAGTTAGTTGCCAAGCCCTATAACTGAAATGGATAGGCCTAATTGTGGTTAGTATACCAGCCTAGAAAAGTCCTGAGTTGAGCTACGATAATAACCAGCTACGATAACAGCTCAGTACTTTATACTATTTAACTTATAAAGTAAAGAAGTGGAGCAACACAACTTGGGTGACTTAGCATGTAAATTAATAAACTATTGTACAAGAATAAACTATAATCCATTATTGATTGCCATTGAAATTCAATAGACCTATCGAGAGCCCTTATAACACTTGCAGTCTCATGTCAATTTCCAATTAAACTGCACAGAATCGCAACACATTCTGAATGAAAATCAGAAACACAGGACAGAGAATACAAAACAAGAGTATAAGCAAATTTGTACGTGACCATGGTGGTCATGTTGGGAATCTGTCAGTTCCGTAGGCATGCATAAAACAACCTCCGTCTAATTTGCAACAATAAAATAAGTTATTTATGAATTGGACTAATTGGACTACAAAATCCAAATAGGCATAGCCTAGAACCAACGCAGCCCCAATAAACAAAATAATCTATTTTGTCGTTGTTATGAGCCTCTATTCAAACAGGCATTTATTTACATAAGGTGTGGCCAACAGGACGAGCTTCAGCAGGTGGACTTGACAGTCCAACCCGAATTGTACCATAAATGCCCAACAGGACTTAAAGATATAGACCTACATAAGGTAAGTTATTATATTTATTCATGTAAGTTATTGTGTCCCTAAAACCATATGTCTATAAAAAAGAAAGTCGCCATATGGTCACAAATGTAGGCCTAAAAGCAAATTAATCTGAAGAACTTGACAAATTGCATTGTAATATTAGCCTGTTATTATTATTATTATCTTATATAGTAGGCTATCCTAACATGCCTATTAGTCTAGGTAGGCTATGTTTTTCTTTTTCTTTTACATAGCCTATGCATACCTTTCATTTCTGTATTTTCATTTTACAGGAGGTCAACTGGAGTAAAATGAACTGGGGATTTTTGGAGAGTATTTTAAGTGGGGTAAACAAATATTCCACGGTCATCGGACGCGTTTGGCTCTCCATCCTCTTCATATTCCGCATTTTGGTATACGTCGCGGCTGCAGAGCAAGTGTGGAAGGACGAGCAAAAGGACTTTGTCTGCAACACCAAGCAGCCAGGCTGCGAAAATGTGTGTTATGATCACTTTTTCCCCATTTCCCAATCGCGTCTTTGGGCGCTTCAACTCATCATGGTGTCGACCCCTTCTTTGTTAGTGGCGCTTCACGTTGCCTACAGAGAGCACAGGGAGGCCAAACACAGGTGTAAACTTTACGAGGACAAAGGCAGTCTCGACGGTGGTCTGCTGTGCACCTACATTGCCAGTCTGGTTTTCAAGACGTCGTTTGAAGTGGGGTCTCTACTAGCCTTCTATTTCCTGTACAGCGGCTTTGAAGTGCCCGTGTTGCTGCGCTGCAGTCTTGAGCCCTGTCCCAACACAGTGGACTGTTTCATCTCAAAAGCCACAGAGAAGAAAGTCTTCCTCACCATAATGGCCTGCACGTCGATTTTGTGCATTGTGTTAAATGTGGTGGAAATGATGTACATTATGTCTAAACAGTTCTGGAAATGTTTCAGCAAGAGGTATGTTCCTATGGACACAGCTCACCGTGAGCGGCACCCACCTGTTGCTGTAAACAATAGGCCCGCACCAAACAATGAGCCAAGGTCAAACAATCCCTTATTCAAGAAAGGAAAAATAAGCCAGTCTGCCCCTGACATTCACTGAGCTTGTGAAACCAGAAAAACTCTTATTTACTATCACTCATTCATGTGTCGCATTAGTGTTTTTGTGAAACCAAAAGAATGGTAGAGAAATGCATGCATGCAAGTTATATATAGAGGCTATAGCCTAGCTACAATATTATGAAACTTTATTCTATATCCCTATATGAATTATTTAACAGACTTAATTCTACACCTACCCTTTAGGAATGAATAACTATACCAATGTCTTTTGTACTATATATAGTTCTATGGCACAGGCCCATTATATAAACCTAAACCTACATTTATATCTCAAAAATGCATTCCTCTGAAAGTCCACTAATTAAATAAAACAACCTCTAAATTTTGAACGGTTTCTTATTTCAACTTGACTTTTTTTAAACTCAGGCCTACCCTTTCAAAAACCTATTAACATATCCGAATGTCAGGAAAATAAAATAAAACAGAACAAAACCAATGACGATCAGCCACAATAAAGGCAATTTATTATTAAATTAATTGCTAGTGGCAGCAGAATCAAAATTGTACATATCTTCAAATCACAAGTCCTATACAACACTACAATCCAAAATTTGAGCGTTTAATAGTCCCATAGGGATAATTCAAACAAACTGATATTTTACCTGCACAATAAATGTCTTAAATTACTGTATTTAGTTTATAAACAAAATCAAACATAACATGCTATACATATTATAAAAAAGGGATTTTACACAGGAAATATTACAATAAATTTGAGACACAATTATTTTACTTTATACAACACTTTAAGAAATAGGTCTACATCAGAGTTCAGTTATTCTACTCCTGAGATTTTATGTAAAAAATAAAAGAAAAATGTTAGTCATTTTTTTCTAATACCACTGTGGGTCGCATATCCTGCAGCTGTTTCAGCAAATGTTCTTTGACGTCAGAAAAGGCTCCATCAACAACAATTTTAACCTTACTGAGCAATTTGTAATTTTGTCTGTTACTAAATGCAACACAGGTCTCTTTGGCGGACAAACATGACTTTGACGTCTTTCTTGAAATTCCAACAAGCTCAGCTTTCTCGTTTAAGGGATATTGGGACGGGTTTGATTGTTCTAGGAATTTCAGAAATGACATTTCAAATCCCATAGGTTTGAAGGAAGTCAGCGGTGCATTTTGCTCTGTCACCTCCTCTTCAGAGTCATCATCTGTCTGATAAACCACTCGACTCTTTGTATTTCTTGGAATCCTCTTGCGTTTAACGTTTTTCTCAAGAAATTTTCGGGGGCGTCCTCTTTTGCGTTTGATCACTACAGAGTCGTCAGAGCTAGTGTCTGAACTTTCATCATTTGAAAGATTGTCATTGAACATCCCAATTGGGTTCACTGCAGTCACCCTCTTCCGTAAGACAGGCTTTGAATACTCATATTCATTTCCCTTTATGTTTGCATCTACCATGTCCTCGGCCTCTGACAGATCAGAGCTATTCTCTGATCTGGAATCATCACTCCTAAGATTGCGATACTTCTTCCTTGACATCTTTTTACAAAATATGAAGTGACTCCTCTGCTCTTCCATGTACTTTTCTGAGAGCCCGTGGCTCAAGTAATGCTTCATAATACTTTTCTCTGATCTCATGACAGATTCACAGCCCTTTATCATACATGGGTATTGTAGAGTGGATTTCATTGTGCACAATGCAGCTGCCTCTTCCTTGGATTTCAAAGAGGGCTTTCCATAGTTGCTCCAATGATTGTTTTTTGCCTTGTCACTCCGCTTTTTTTCACTTGCTCTCTGTGGGATCGTTTTATTGCTCTCAATATTTTCTTTCCCATTGCTGGTCTTTGAAATTTGGTAATGTGAGTTCTTTGAGATCTGCTTCACACCATCTTCTGTTACCTCTTGATTCATCAGTTTAAGTTTGTAAGTGTCTTGGTGCTTTTTTGACCTATGTCTCAGCAGGTTTGACTTCGTGGCATAGACAAGGCCACATCCTTCAATCTCGCACCTGAAGACTTCATTAACACTTTCTTTTTTTGATAGTTTGACATTTTCATGTGCTTGTTTGACATGGTCAATGTACTTCCAGAAAGCAGTAAAGGATGTGGTGCATCCCTGCTGATCACAGGCAAACCTGCCAAGAGTTACGCTGGACATGAGAGTGCCAGCTTTATCCAGGCTGAACTCGTGTAGCTGCAGATAGTGCTGCAAAAGGCTGGGAACATGTTTGAATACTCTTGAGCAGTCCTTTTCTTGGCATGCAAACTCTGACACTTGAATGACAGTCTCTGACCCCTCCCCCTCTTCAGACTCATCTGCCTGATCTTGTTCTTGGTTTACCTCCAACACTGACAATGCGGACTGATGAACTGTCCTGTAATGGAGGATCAAATTGTGCTGTATGGTAAAGGCTGCTGCACATCCTTGATGAACGCAGCAATATGGTCTGTAGGGACTAAAAGCAGTATTTGATTCTGGCTTCTTGTCTTTTGTCTTCTTAACGTCTAGACTTGTCTTCTCCACATTTGGGGTAAATAACTGCTGGTTGTTGAGAGTGGCACAGTTATTTCGTGGCTGAGGTACACTGGCCGGAAGGGGGGTCGAGCTAAGGTGGGAATGATGACTTTGTCTTGTTTGCAAATCTGAATGTTCATGCTCAGAAATGTGTTTTGCAGGCATTGCGGCCACAGGCCTATGCTGTCTAGCAGTCTGTTGTTCTAGAACAAGTCCTCTTTGAGGGAGCTGTACAGCTGCAGGGACGCTCTCAGCCTTTATTGTTGGAGTCACTTCTTGGTTGCAAATGGGATTTGAGTGCAGCGGGTCAATTCTTATGGACGGATTGCCATCTCTTGGATTCAGCATAGGTTTTCTAACCAGCATAGGTTTTCTAACCAGCGTAGGTTTATTAACATTTTGTACACGAGTGATGGTAGTCATAGCCAATGAACTAGCTGTGCTCTGTTTACTAAGGAAGATAGCCCTAGCTTCCCTACGCTTTGTGTCTAGATCTTTTATTTCTTCCACTGATAATCTGTGAGCTGACTGGTAGTGTATGCGTAGGTTTGAGTTACGGGTAAATGCCTTACTGCATTTCTCACAGCAGAATTGCGCTAATTTACCATATTTCTGCTTAACCTTGTTTACCATTTGAAGTGTATACTTGTGATTTTTAGTGAGGTGTTTCCAAAGTGCCTCAGATGAGATTGTCCTAAATGTACAGTCGGGACTGTCACAAGCAAATGGCTTTACTGGTGATAAAGTAATTGAATCATTGCTCTTTGATTCACACGTTTCATTGTTGAGATCATTGCTAATTTGTTTTAAAGAGGATAAAATCTGATCAGGTGCCTCCCGGACTAAGTCAAGTTTTTCAAATGAATTTTGAATATCTAACATCAATTTCTGCTGGTTTGCAGATAACGGGATAGGCTCAAGATCTACATCATTTGCTACAATGCTGATGGGGCTTGGTATATCACGCTTCGCAATAGAAACTTCTCGGAAACCAAAAAAGCTCTGTGTGTTCACATCTCCCAGTATTTGGCCACAGAATTCAGGGGGGGTGGAACTGGCCTTTGGATCTTGAGAGCTTTGGGTATTTGGTGAAAATTGGCTATCTGAACCCAATGACGTGGGACTAATACAACCAATATTTTCAGTGTTCACATAATTATTTCTGCGTTCTCCGGATAAGATCTGTTGTCGCAACTTCTTCCTGATGTTCTTTTGAGGGCTTTTACTCCGCGTCTCAGCTAGTTTTCCATGTGCAGCCTGCAGATTATACTCAGAATCTGGTGACATTGCTTGTTTACCAGGGTTTGTTATAAAGAAGCCTGGTGTCAAATGTGTCATTGCAGAGAGATGTCCACTGTCAGTCATCTCTCCTGTGTTCAGAGTGTCTATGGGACGATTTCCAGGAGTGCCATCTGGTGGCGTTTCTGATAATAGGTGAGAAATCATTGAGTCAGGAAAATCATTGCTACCAACAGATGTGAGACTTGACTGAGGGTAACGGCACAGCTCTCTCTCAGCCTTCACTTGGATATTTCCTGTATGCTGTATGACTGAGTTCACTGGCAAACAGTCCATTCCTCCATAGGAACCACATTGGCTTTGGAAAGATGACTGGGAAACTGCTGGAGGCTCAAAGAGATCAGCCATATTTGCATCAGCCATGATTTGCTTAAGAATATCATCATTTGATTCACAATTTCCATATAATGGCAAAATCACACTGGAGGTGTGAGAATCTTTAGAGCCTAATGTGCCACTTGTAGCTGACTCAGATTGATAAGGTGTCTGTTGATAAACAGCAGATGGATTACATATTAATTGTGGCTGAAGGGAGTTATGCGTTTGCTCTGAATTTAAGAGGTCAAGAAATGATGTTGGTAAATCGGTGTTCAAGTCTGTCTCATCAAATGGCTTACAGGATGAACGTTTAGACAAATGACCTCCAAGGGATTTAGGATTGTCAAACTCTCTAAAGCATCTGCAACAAAAGAATTTGCCATTTTTAATAATGGCTGGCCACTTTGTCCTTTTATTTTTTTTGCGAAATTGTCTTTCAGGTCCATTTCTTAACATTTCCTTGATATTTTGAGTTCGATTGCTGCCACACATTTGACTTGAACAATTTGGCTGAAACAAATTCTGCATTTCCTTTCCAATGTCCGAGACCATGGGATTTGAGACGGAATTGCTCTGCGTTTGTGATGTAAATGATTGAAGAGAATTTTCCATTTCTTCAACATCTTTTGCATTACCCATATAAGAGGGCAAAGCAGACTGATTTCTGTCTTCTATCAATGAGTTTAGGCAGTCAATTGATCTGTTCATATTGGAGACAACCACACAGCGAGATGAGCTACCTAGTGTCAGAGATCTACTGTCCGAATTAATCTGTGACATTTCTTGCATATTTGATGGATAGACTTGAGAGGAGCCAGGAACTGAATGTAAGCTATCATCAGATGTAGAAGGCCATTGATTCATTGTGGTTGCATGTGGCTGCACTGGTGTTACCACATTTTCAACACTTGCTAATTGAGAGAGCACATTTGAATGAGAGATTCTTTCCACATGCATGGGAACATCTTCATTTTGAATAGACAAGGAATGGGATGAAAGATTGGCATAGCTTCCAAAAAGTGCTGGCTGGATAACATTCTGGCCAAGATTTCCAAGCACTGGCGCAGAAATGCCCTGTAGGTTCTGAGCTGGCTCAACCAAATTAGCATTTGAAGCAGAGGACACACTCCGTGGTACAGCTCGGGGAAGCATAGAGTTTTTCTTGGCAAGCTTCCATTGGTCATAGAAGTCAGGATGAACTGCTTTCATGTGTTTGGTTACACTCCTATAGGAGCTGTAGTGTTTTGTACACGTTTCAAGTGCACAATGATGTCGCACTCTCTCTCCTTGAATGGACACTGGCGTTATTGGGAACGCTGTTGAATTCTCTGCCCTGCTTACAGAGGAAAGCTGTGGGATTACTGTCGGAGGAAGGAGCTGCATCACTGCTGCTGGCATGCTATTCTGGGGAGGACATGCTGGTAACTGGCTGTTGGAAAGCATGGCCTGGAGCTGTTCTGGCAGTGCTACATTGCAGTCAGAGTCGTACATTGTTGATATAGCATATCCATTAGTGGAGTATATCTGGTGTTGGTCTGGCAAATTATTTATAGTTTCTTCTCCTGTAGAATCAAATGCAGGTGTGAGCCTATTCTGTGGAGCTGCTTCCAAATGTTCCAACAAAGGAACTGTACTATCTCCAAGTCTAGACAGATCAGAAAAAATTGAATTCATAGAGGACGGAATCATAGAATTATCTGGACACTGTGCATCGTTAATGGACATCACAGGCCTATCTTGAAGTTCCATTTTGACCGCATATTGTTCTAATGTCTGTAAATGACTTTGAGAAGAAGTCAGTAAGCTCTCAATTGAGGGTGCCATCATTCCAGACTGTGGGAATAGATCACTTTCAATGTTTTGGTTCTTTGATTCTGGGCAATTCTTCCATGTCAAGGGTGTATGGTCAGAGAGCATTTGCTCCATTAGTGACGAACCAGGTTCTGAACTTTGTGGTGCTGGACTTTCCCCTTTGTTTATGATATGCTCCTCCTGGTGTATGTCCAGCTGTATTTGAGAATGGAATATCTTTCCACAACATGGTATGTTACAAGTAAATGTTTTATAATGCTGCGCCTCGTGATCATAAAGTTTAAAGGCTTCATTAAAAATCTTTCCACAATTTGGAAATATGCATCTGGCTTTAAATACAGAATGTTCTTTCCTATGTATAAGGAGTTCAGTGTTAGACAGGAAGCTGGCCTTGCAATTTAATTGTATGCAAATATAGGGTTTGACACCACAGTGGACTTGCAAGTGATCATTGAGGTGGGTGACATTAAGAAACTGGCGGCGACAGTACTGACAAACAACCTTTTTGCTCTGCATTTCTAAGTAACGTTTGGCCTCCTCATTGTTCCCATGATCTTTAACGTGTGCCTGAAGATTTTTTAAAAACTTGAATCTTTTTCGGCAGTTTCCAACAGGGCATATTTTTTCCTCATCGTTTTCTGTATCAAGCCTTTCAACTTTGTGCTGTAATTTAGTCGTCGTACCTCCATTAAACCCGCGGTAATCCCTATTTTCTTTTTTATGTAGATTATGTTCCGTTTTAGCCTTTAATTCTGCAATGACGGGTGCAGCTGTTTTGGGATCAGCCAATTTCTTGTTTGTTTTCATTGCACTGAGCCTTTCTTTACAGGATTGCTTTACATGTGAGGCTACATGGGGAACCAAAGTGTCTTTCGAGGTAAAAGTCTCTGCACATATAGGGCAGCTGTAGAGTCCATCTTTAAAATGAGTATGTGCATGACGTACAATTCTGTGGCCAAGAAACTCCTTGTCACATAGCACACAGTACTGCATATATGCCTGCCAGTTCCTAAACCTTGCAGATATAAAACCTTTTTCCCTTAGTGTTTTAATTTTTTTGTTTTTCTGTCGTTTGTCAGTTATCTCTCCCAGTTCATTGGTGGAATCAAAAAAGCAGTCAGTGACATCCTTAAATTGTTCCTGACAAGGCATCGGCTCCTCGTCCTCCTCGGGAGCCCCGCCTGAGTCGCTGTCGTTGAGAATATCAATGGAGGACACTATCGAAGCTTCTTCGCCCATAAGATCCAAACACTGACGTTTCAGCGTTTTCCAGTCCCAGAACTCTGGGTCAAAAGGCCACTGGGTTTTAAAAACCAGCAGGAGCTCACAGCGCAATGAGTTGGGCACGGGCATAGTCTCGTCATCCAACTTTTGATCGGGTTCATTATAAAGCGTTTCCACTGCATAATATGCATCAACGGTGGGTTCCAGGAGGAACTCAGTCAGCTGACAGGCACGCTTGACTTCCAGGTCAGTAGGTAGCAGACAGGAAATGGTTTTGCAGATGGTGGCCTTTGTTTTTTCATTATTTGAATCAATCTGCAAAGCCCTTATGCACATTTCTATGCACACTGGCACTCCGACGCTGTCAATCTATGAAAAGAACAAATATCTACGATAAGGACACAAGCATAGCAAAAAGCACATTTCATTTTGCACAATCCCAGATTTTATAATGAGACAATATAACACTGTACAGACCACAGAAATGTTAGGTTTCAATTATTTAAATAAATCCAACTGTTTATTTGTTGGGTAAACTGAAGGTAAATAGGTTAACATTTGTGTTCGTTCATTAGTGGACTGGCTACAACTACATAGAGTGGAGCAAGAGCACTGAGGTGCCAGAGCATGGTTTTATTTGTGAAGTTACATGGTAACATCCACCAAATATATTAGGGCTGTGTATCTAATTTAAAATATTTTGACAGATATTGCAATTTGATTTGTGCTTTACATTTTTCTTAAATTAATATTTAAGTTCATATATATGTTAACATAGAACATATTTAAAACATGTTATGGAGCATTACCACGAGACGGCATCAAAATATTAACTGCTCTATATTCTAATGAAAAGATGAGCGCCAAGATTAGACAATTTTTATATGTGCTCAAGCACATCTAAATCGCCTTTCAGCAGCCATAAAAAAAAATAACAATTATTTAAATGTTTAGCCAACGTTTTTAGGTGTATCAACATTTTATTACACCCCTAAAAAATATTTAAAAAAAATTCACAGGCACACGGTGCGCTCTTTCACCAAGCCAAAGACACGTAGGCTACAACAAGAGATGCTGATTAAAATAAACAACATTCTAGTTAAGCATTTGTATTGTGTTTACTGTTACTGCAATATATTAACCAAGACTTCAACATTTATTAAATTCTTATTTTTAAAAATCTGAATTTCCATGACATATTGAATGGAAACACTTCTGAGTAAAAGAGAAACATGGCAATGATAAACAAACTGAAAACTACTGGGTTATTATGCAAAAGTCCTACGCACATGAACATTCAGATTAGTTGTCAAATTGGGCTTGTAAGGATGTGTTAGTCCTCCTTATGTGGGGGGGTCTGGGGTCCTCCCCCGGTAAATTTTGAGTGTCAAGCACTTAATTTCCTGCATTCTGGTCAATTTTCAAGCATCAATTTGTGGCATATTGGTTTAAAATAAACTTTTCTCCATTTATATTATTCCTGCTGAGTCAAATGACATAGGCATGTTTTACATTTCTGTCCTATTAAGTAGGGCTGCACGATTTGATAAGAAAGTAATATTGCGATTAGCATATATTGCGATTGCAATATTTAAGCAGCGCTCCTGATTCTGTTTTCTTTGTTATCAAAGCTGACAAGTGCTCTGTACTATAGTATTAAATACTGTATGTAAATATAAAATATAGTAACCTGACATGCCACATGGATTGTTAGACACACGTCCATCTGGGAAACCATCCATCAAAACTCTTCTTTCAAAAAAATACATTGCAGTTGATTGGATGAACCATCTGTCTCTGTCATTGTTGTTTTGAAGTATCTTTAATCGTCATGAATTGAAGCTTCTCCAGATTGATTCTCATGGCAAAGTCAAACTGAAGCTGGCAAAATCATTATGGTCTCACTAGGCTAACTATATAGGCTAAAGGAGTACATACTGTATATATTCTAAGCAGAAAATCTATTGATGCTGGTGCGCTTAGTGTGACATCTAGTGGTAGGTCATATCAAACCACTTCAATTGGCAAAGAAAAAACAAAACATAAGTAAAATGCCTAGGTGTATTTTGAAATATGTAGGCTATTAAACATTTCAGTGGAATTAAATAAAGTCTCAAAATGATGTATCTGACATTTACGCAAAATACAAAATCTAAGGCTTTTCTGCAAGCCCATCAAACTATAATCTAAATTGGAATTTAGGAACAATTGAATATGCCCCTATATGATGCAAATACCATATGCTACAAACTGTGTTTTGGCTTTACCAGAGACATGACCCCTTACCAAACATGTTTTTTTTTTTTTTTCCCCCAAACCTCACCCCTATTGGATATTGAATTGAAAGTAAAACAGGTATTTGATTAGGGCTGTGTTAAAAGCGAACACGACCAATTTAACTCAGGCCATTATGTTTTTATATTTGTTTTGCAAGGTGCCACGGACATAGCGGTCATAATTTTGACGGGTCACTCGGGAAATCTACTTATTCTCAGGATGGGCAGTCCAACCATGTTTTACACAGTAACTTTCTGCGACGTTGCTGATCTCAAAACACCACCAAACAAACCAACAGTTTGCATCCATTTTCAAAATAATTATATGTAACAGAGACGACAAGGAAGACAAGGAATTGTATATCTGCCCGAACACAGAAATCTTAACCGAGCAGTTAAGGAGACGGAGGCAAAAAATAGACAGGTAACGAGTCGGCTTCATGCAATGTAAAGTAAATAAAGCGCGTTCTACTGCTTCCCCCCGGTTGGCGTGGTTGCGCTTCTCAAGGCAGGGAGGTCTAAATTGACAAACAGGAGACCTATATCTCATATTTGATGGGTCAACTTTATTATGGGTGTTGCCCTTGCATGCAGCAAACACACAGGTAGTCATGCACGCAGTGTGTGAAGATTATAAATAATCGCAGGTTTTTGTGGTTACATAATAGTCATAACGTCGCATCGCGGTTTCGATTGCGATGCGGTTAATCGTACAACCCAAGTGTATTTTGTATGGGGAAGTAACTTCTAATGTGCATGTTGCTCACTGACAATGTGGCACTTATTCACATTAATAAGTGTGCACATTAACGTAGTTTGTTGATACCTCTCAAAATCGAATACCACACCCAGTATAATTTTGATGAATGGCAACTAAAATTTTAATATGCTGCTAATAAAATTCCCTTATATTCCATGACTCAACTCAAAATGTGAAATTTCCCCAACTTTCCATGTCTCGAAAAGGACTTTGTTTAAATTCCATGAGTGGGAACCCTGTATGTACAGGAATAGATTACAGTATATAGAATGAATGCATCTGTGTGTTTTGCAGAGGGCTGCTGTGATTTGATCAGCCTCGGACTTGGCAAACCTGAAGCACATCCAAACTATAAATAAGCCCCTATTCATTGCAGCTGTCCATTTCCATCTATAAAGAGATAAGACAGAAACCCAGAAAACTCTGGACAGTTACGCTAGTGATTTGATCACTACTGAGGAGCAGCAGCTCTGAAGATTGACTGAATGATTCGTTTTGTGCACACATCATGCTACCAGTTAACCATGCTATTGCGTACAGTCCATTAGGATATATTTTCACTGACCAATTGACTGCTGTGAACAATCTACTTTACAGTTATGCCCATTTTGGATTAAAATAAAAATGAGCATTAACGGATTCAACGATTACTTGCCCAGCCTTACCCATTACTTATAAGGCTCACAAATAAAGCCCCTGATCTCATAAATAAAACATTTATGTTACTGACCTCTGACTGGATGACCTTAATGAAGAACAGGATGTGGAACACTGTTTTGGAGAGTAAGGACATCTGCCGACACCTATCCAGAAAGGTTTGCTCTGATGGCTGCAGTCTCTTCAGTAGTTTGCTCCAGAACAGGGTGAGCTCCCTGGTGAGAAAGAATGAATCATGGGAAATAATATGTTGCCGTCTTTATAGGATTGTGTGTGAAATTCATTGCAAACAATGTGGGAGGACTTTGAACAATCCCTCCCATCTTCCTTCCCGTCTTGCACACATCCTTTTGAACCCATTTACAACGCATTACAATGTGATGTAATATCAATGTATATCAATATGTGTCAATAACTGCTCCGTCATAGCAGCAAGTAGCAGTCCACAGCATACTTGGGTCACACAAACTGACGACAGCTCTGTGCAATCCAAGGGTCCTGGATCTGCCCACATCCACAGGCTTCCCCTCATGTTTTAATGTTCCAATATATGTTTTTCACAGAAGATAGATCATCTTTCTGCCTTCTGTGACGTGCACATTCTATTAGCGTATTTTGATAGGGCCTTAAGAAAGCCGCAATCTTTTACTGTGATTTCTAGGAAGGCTACTGTGAATTCTAGTGAAGGCTAGGGTGATTCACATAGCAGTGAATAGATGTGTGTATGTGATTAGTGTAAAGGCTAACCCTAATGTGTTCTCCCATCACTGTGTCACTAAATGAAGAGGATGAAGTGTGTTCAAAGTAAGCCGTGTCTGTGCTTGGTTTGCCTACCATGCACAGTATGACTCTCCTTGGAGAAGCTGCCGGGTCAGGAAGGCAGAGCATAAGATGAACGCTGCACGCTCGTCCCCCTCTGATTCAAGATTGCAAATCATCTCTAATGAGTCACGGCAGTCCACCTTAGATAGCTAGATAACATTAGAAATGATACTCCGGGTTAGGGATGTTCACGATTAACTGTTAACCGACAATAACAACTGTGGCTGATTAATACTATCAGTTAAACTGTTTAAAAACCTTTACTGCATGGTGACAAAATACGATATCAGTCAACTCATTGGGGGTGTGTCAGCAGGTACTTCCCCACTATACAAATAAAACTTTTAAGTTTATTTATAATTTTAAATTATTCTAGATAAGTATTTATTATAAAACAGAATTAAGAAAAATATACAGCATATCTTTTTAACATGCCCCTTTCTAATTGCCTGCCAGGAAAACTAGTAATGTTGACTCCAATGGAATGATAAAATATTTTAAAAATAAAATTACCCTTATTGCATTAAATAAAAGTAAGGAAACGGAAAAAGGGGGGGCCCCGTTCAGAAGATAATACAATTGTGTTTTGATAACTATAAAAAGGCTCAGTTGTTCTAATCTAGTGTTGAGCTAAATGTTAAATGATAATCGTATTGGTAGTTAAATTACAGTAGCAACGTATATGGGAGCTATAAGAGATCTGTAGCAAGTTGGGTGTGTGTCTGTGTGCGAACCACGGTTCTGTATTCCGGAACCGCGACACGAAACCGTGGATGTTTGTATCGCGGTTTCGGTTTCAGAACCGTTACACCCCTACTATTTTGAGGGCCATGGCATGGAAAATCTTAAAAACTACTATACCATACTATCTGAGTGGATATTCTCCGCTGCAGGTCTCAGTTATGTGCAGACGGCGCACCAGACTAATCTAATCCCACAATATAGACAAACCATGTGTTAATTTGAGCACTAGAACAGCCTGTACCACTTTGTTTATGTTCCTATTTACAAAGCAGGGCTGTGTAGAAGTAAATTATTATTTTTTCAGCACACAGAATGGTAAGATAGCACACCACAATGAGAGATACGCATAGCCTACGGTACACTATAGACAACCAGCCAGCTAACAAACATGATAGCGTTAATGGAATGTAAACAACAAAGTAACATACTGCCTTGATCGAGCTAGCTAGCTAACTCTTAAGAATTGACCATCAACAGACTCATTTCACTGGTTGCACAATAAATACACATAAGAGATATACACATAAATGCAGGCTACATGATACATATATTCAGGAGAGATCATATTACAAGTGCAGTATGTACTGGAAGTAATATTAGCAAACAGCATCAATGCAGACCACGCTAACCACAACACAAGTGAGCTACTCACCTCGTCCATCAGCGGCTCCTGCTCAGAAATGGCACAGAGGCACACAAGGTGCATCTGCTTGAAGTGGCCCCTGCCACTGAAGGCAGGGTGCTCTGAGCAGGCCTTTGCCAGCAGGGCAGCCTTTTCCATGTGGTTCTCCTTCATCAGGTGCTTCACCCTCATCTGCAGCAGGACTGGCCCCTCCACTGATAGGAACTCCTCCACTTCAGGTGAAAAGAGACCATCATAACCATCATTCTGGTCTGACTGCAGATGCCACTTCACAAAACGTACGCTACCACTTGTTTTATCCAATCTAGCTGAAGAGCTGTGTTAAATAAACAATCAGCTGGTTTTGCTTGTGTAGACGAAGATTACAATGTGGACGTGATGCTTCATCTCATGCCAGGCCTACCAGTGTGAATCACAATGTAGTCAAAAAACCCACCTTGCCCTGCATGTACATCTTCATTGCACAGAATGCCCAATAAGACCTTGTTAGTCCATACACCACTATGCTGGGCCATAGCAGACAGCAACAACAGTTCACTAATGCCATTCTCCTCCAGTTTGGCATGGGCACTCTGGAATATAAACACAGCAAAAACATACATGTACATTCCGCAAATTATGTCTTCTCCCCCCCAATTATATTTTGTATTGCCTGGCTGTCTCCATTGATTATACAGTGTGGCAGTCTCCAAATTAATTCAATTCATTTTTAAACATGATTCATGAGGTATTCACTGAATTTGACTAAGTGCATTCGCTTACAATCGCTGACTTCACCTTTAAGTGCTTTATTTAAAAAGCACAAATTAAAAACCTGGCAGCATGCTTTTAAGTCACCCTGGCATTTCAACGCACCCCCGACATCTGAATTTCATACGGTTTGGCACTAAAACAAAACACCCATGCAGTTTACCTGGATGGATGACTTGAATTGTTCCCATAAGCCATGTGGAACATCTTCATTCAAAGAGAGCAAATGCTGTGCAAAGTTCCTGTAGAACAAGTATGGATGTAAGAGAAAATAAAGCATCAAAAACATTATGGGATATAGAATAGATAGACTGGTAATTCATCAATTTACCCAAGCTGTTTATTGATTATCAATATAGCGTATCTAGTAAGTAAAATGTTATTTATATAGCACCTTTCACAGATAGAAATCACAAAGTGCTTCACAATTAAATGAAATACATAAAATGCATCATGAAAAATTTAATACATAAGACCTAAATTACAAAACAGATACATAAATCAGCCATAACAACCATTGTCTAATTAAAAGACTGTTTGAATAATTGTGTCTTCAATTGCCCACAGAAGTCAAACAGCGTATAGAAGGAGGCAGAGAATTCCACAAACTGGGTGCCACTGCTTGAAAAGATCGGTCCCCTCTGGTTTCAAAACGTGTGTGGGGAACCATTTCCAACAGAATATGTGTGTACAACATAGTTAAATCACTGGTGGCATCTCAGAAATTACATTAGGAAACACCAGTTTAGAACGTACTGTAGCCTTTTTAATATTATATTTATTGAGTGTCAAATGAAATCTCTGCAAATTATTGCGCTCCTTCGTCTATTTGTCTTTATGTTAAATATGTCATTAGAACTGTATTTCATGACACGCTGCTGAACATCTCCACCAGTGGGCACAGGCAGCAAGATACTAGGCATTTAAAAATCTAGGGTCTTTCATTCTCGAGGCTTGCTAACCTCACTCAAATAAAATACACTTTTCCTTTCACTGCCATAGGTTGCTCCCTCACAAGCTAGACCTCACACACTGAAAACGCATTGAAAAGTGGTTCAGATCAAAGACAAAAATACCTAGCCATTAGGATATTGTTGTGTTGTGTAGGAACCGAAAAAAAATTGATGACCGGTCAATGTCCAAACGATGTCCTGGCCAAAATATTATCGCTATTGTTTATTCTATTACTATTATTAAACTCTGTACTAAAACATACTGTAATCACTTTTACATTTAGTTAGGAAACAACATTTTTACACACTGCATCTTTTTTTTTATTGGATTATTTTTGTTTTGAAACCAGTATTCCAACAAATACAATTTATCTTTCTATGAGAAGGACACAATGGGCAAGCCAAGCTTCCTGCCATGTTGATGATTGACTGGAAAGATGCAGGCTAGGGCTGGGTGATAAATCGAATTAATTTGATTAATTCGAGTTTTTATTTTGTAACAATATGAAAAATGCCTAAATCGCAAAATTGAGATAAATGCTTTCACCCAAAATTAACATATCAAGTCTCGCCGACGGGTGGCGCTCGCCCTCCCGTTCTTTATCACCTGTGTGTGATCCTCTGGTAGACACCCACCCAATTTCCCCAGCACATCTCAACCACTGTTTAACATTGATTGCCTATCAGTTGGAGAAGTCTTTTGGTTTCTGTCAGAGATGACATGTAGAAGACATATGGCAGCATTTTTGGTACAAAAGGCCAGCCCTCTGGTTTATTTATTTAAAGCAGTTGCATACATGTATTAAAATATGTCCCCAAAACCCCGCTAGCATCACGCTAATCAGATAGCTATTAGCATTTCTTACCTATTTACACTTTAATTTGTATAATATATGTTAGGCAATACATGTATTAAAATATGTCCTGAAAATCCCGCTAGCATCACGCTAACCAGATAGCTATTAGCATTTCTTACCTATTTACACTTTAATTTGTCTAATATAAATTAGGCAATACATGCATGATATATGTTGGGATTAAAAACACTTATGTTCAGTAGACATTTGTATAATATTTGTAGATATTAGTTATTAATTCAGCCTTGTATAGGCCATGTGAAACTATAGGCTATTAGCCTACTGTTATACTACTGGCTCTGTATAATTATATTAGCTCATACTGATTATTAGGCTATGGTATTGCAATTCACTGTATATGCTACACCTACTGTAGAAAATGTAGGCTAGTAATGTCTGTATTTTTCTCCAATCAACCATAGACTACCCACTCAATATTTGTTGATATTTTAATGTGGATGTTTCTCCAGTCACTGCCTACCAGCTTTATTTTTTTTTTAATTAAGTAGTCATTTGTTGATATTGCACATAAAACATAGGCCTACAGCCTACAGTATTGTATATATATTTGTAATAAACAGATCCGTTTTGAAAATAATTTAGATTTGATTTTTAGGCCATATCACCCAGTCCTAATGCAGGCTAATAAATAAATTAGTAAATCAATACAATTGGACTGTATAAGTGAGCTAGACAGCTTTTAAGTTGTGAAAATATTCATACTTATGTGAGGATATTTATGATTATCCCGATAATGGACATATTATTGGAGTATGGAGCATTTTTATTGTGATAAACGATAATATAACATATCGTCCCTTTCCTAGTTCCCATTTACGGAGCTAGGGCTGTGTAGAAGTACCAGATTATTTTTTTCAGCACACACAGAATGGTAAAACAGCAGAGCGCAAGGACATATTTGGTGAATTTGACAATGCACATTTATTCATATCAATAAGACAGTTCAGCTCAAGATAACAAGCAAGCATTTGGAATTATGTTAAGATTACAAAAAAACACTAAACTGCACTGTGCTTGTAGCACTGCAAATACATGATTGGATAACTGAATTGAAAAACAATATAAAAACACAAATAATATTCAAGATGATGCCTATGATCTGAAAAAGATTTAGTTAGAATTGCTTTTAGCAGCCAGTAGACCTACTCACAGAGAGAGCCTTTGAAGCACAAGGGGAACATTTTCACACTGCAAGGACAGGTATGGAGAGGACTGGGCATAGCTCAGGAGGGCTACGGTGTACACTTCCACCAAAGGCAGGGGGTCTTCTTCAAGCCTCCAACAACTTGCATATTCCAGCAATGTCTGCAAAGAGACAAGGGCATACAAGTTGACACAACATCATTTAAACTGCACTGGACACTTGGCTTTCAGTGTACGCACACACACACACACACTCTTTGTCCTTGCTAAAGAACATACTGTATATGAACATCTGCACACACTTTGCCTTTGTTAAAGAACATACAGTATATGAACATTTCTGTACAAAGCTGTACTGGGAGCAATACAGATGTTCTTGTTTGACTAGTTGCTTGTCAAATTTGACAAAATTGACCAACTGGCCTGTACAAAAGGCAAAAAACAAAACTCATACAAAAATGTGTCTTATTTCAAGCCTAGCAAAATAGAATCCAGTATGGAAACACTAGTATATTGCTGCCAATGCTGCATGTTGGCATGTGTGCTCTTTCCTGAATAGTTTGGGCGCATTAGAGTTGCATTTATGAAAACAACTGTGTTCTTATAATATAGCGAAAGCAAAATCTAATGAATTAGCAAGTAAAATAACTTTTTGGGGTAGTAGGACTTCATTAGTCCAGGCCGGTCTCTGGACTTATTCTAGTCAATATATGATCTTATTTAGATTTGTATTTGAGCTGTGCAAGTCATTGTAATACTAATCACAATTACAATTTTGGTCACTGCTGCTAATCAAAACAGTTTCATTTTCTTAAACATTTGCTGAAAGGCAAGCATAACATTGTTAGTCTGCAACACTATAACCATCACTTATTGCATATTTATATAAAAATGCTCAAATATAATATTAGGAAAACATGTTATACACTGTTATGTATGTGTGTACACAATATTCAGTTGTCACCACAGAATATCTAAATGCAATTATATTAAATTACACTAAATTGCTGTCAAAATCGTGAGGCCCCAATTCAAATCTGAAAATATCTGAATTAAAGTATCACCTATATGACCTCTACACTAGACAGCAAATAATACGCGTTTTCTATATGATATTTCTTATTTATCCGTATTCCGTACTAATTTGTAGTACTTCCAGGTATATTTACGTGCCCAACCATAACCTTCAGACAAATACATATTTACTGTTCTCACACAACTGTAGGCTACTATTTGCTTATTACTTACTCGAGACGTGTATTATTTGCCCGTTCATTTCAGCTACTGTACAAATATATTCCATTACGGTACACTTAACATAACGTATACAACAGAGGTTGAATAGGCGATGTCATTCATTTGATAATATTCATACTATTCTATAAAAATTATCACTTATAAATGTGATTATCCTGATTTGGATGTTGCTAAGACAGTACTGTTAAGGTAATAAACGCAACAATATTAAATTAGCTCAATGTTGTCAAAGAACCATTGCTAACTATGGTAGCCAACTAGCTTGCAAATACCCTACTAGACCGAGTTCATTGCTGTTTGCAGATAGTACTACTGTAATAAAAATATATGTATTTATTAAACGACACAGTGTGAGGGTGAAAACTAGCTAGCTGCAGTGAAAGATGTACAACAGTCTGTACTTTAATGGCACTACGTGAAAATAGCACGGAAGCTAATGCTACTAACACATTAACTCAGAGATAACGAGTGTTTGATTTTATTACCCCATTAAACGAGTTATGCGGCGTAATATGTTCTCTGTGCTAATATAACAACAGACACCGCCCTTTCAGAGCATGAACACTATGAAATCGTGCATCCTTGCTCTATCTAGAAACAGCAGGGTAATGTGAACCTAGCTAGCGCTGACTTGGTTTTTGACTATCGTTGAGAAAACATACCCGACAAAACTCTTGGCAATAGTTAGAAGACGCCTGGACTTCGGATACACAACTGTTATTAATCACTACTTCTTGCAATTCTTGCAAACGTTCTCTCAGTGCCGAAATCGTTGCACTGACATCGGTCCTACAACTACGGTCTTGTTCGGCCTCCTCGTCCGCCATCTTCACACCCAACTCCTGCGCGTAGCACTGCCGTGTACGTACCGTGCTACTCACTACCCATGTTTACGCAGTCATGTAGCAACCTACCTGGATTGGCAGGCTGTCCCAGCAACACATTTCACCAACACCAACTTTGTTTATGTTTAGATTTTGTTTATTTAGGCTCCTGCACTCTTATAAAAAACGTGCATTTAACAAATCATTCTAATCCATTATCAAATTAAAAAAAACACTATAATATGCTATATCAGAGACACTGTTTAAGGACTTTGGCTATATAGTAGGTCCTACTACTGTACATACACAATACATCACAACTATTGTTATTATTAGGGGTCCAAGCAGCGAAGCTGCGAGAACCCTATTGTTCTCGTTAGTTTTATTATTATTATTATTATTATTATTATTATTATTATTATTATTATTATTATTATTATTATTCCGTAGCTTTTGCTAGTGTGGCACCTTCCGCTTTATAACTTTGCGTGAAAT
>JAODUK010072138.1:0-16338 GCA_027564635.1 Typhlichthys eigenmanni | reverse complement strand
ATATGTTTACCGCGGTGCTACTGTCCCAACTATTAAGTTAAATGATAACTCAATAGATCCTGGAGTCTGGGCCATCGTTGTTTAGCCACTACAGACGTGTTTCCATCTAGTGTTGCCACTGTACGGCGCTGACTGACTGGTATTAAAAATGGAACGCCCAGAACATGTATGGGAAGAGCCAATCGGCTTCATTTGTATACAATCTTGGCAAAACAACAGCGCTACCGTACTTTTATAGTTCCTGTTAGCATTTGACCACCTAACATTTGCTAGCTGACAACATATTTAAAATATAAAATGCTTATTCAGAAATAACGTTTGTACTCTGTAACACTATTGTGTTCAATATAATCCGAGTAGTAGTCTCGAAGAGAGTAACGTCGTTGGTATTTGGTGATCTGATTGTCGTTAGCTGCAAAGCTAGCTCCCAGTACTAGCCAAAGAAAGATGGGGTCCATTCTAAGTCGCAGAATCGCTGGTGTTGAAGATATTGATATCCAAGCTAATTCGGCCTATAGATTTCCACCAAAGTCTGGTAAGTGTTCAACAACCCTTATGTTAACGAAAGTGAATGTTTTTTTGTTTATCACTTCACAATGGAGATGTCTTTCCACGACGATGTTTACTAACAAAACGAACGTCAGGAACACGAGCATGTAGCCCACTGTACGTAACATACAATACTGTACCAGCCATATAGGCATGGAATTATTAACACTGGTGGTTGCAGACAATATTGCTTTAGTGTTGCAGATATCTGCTACATTGTAGATTGCACAGACAGATCATAAGATCACTTCATGCTCCATCCATCCATCCATCTTCATCTGCTTATCCAGAGTCCGGTCGCGGCTTCGAGCACTTCATGCTCATTATATAATAATGTTGTGATTAAAATGCGGCCTTGAATCATCAATATATTGCTGAAGTTCATACTCCGTATGAGTGCAGAGTTAATTGATTTACTGACATTACTCCAGTAAGCCTTGAATATAGTTTCCCTGTATAGTATAGTAACCCTGGGTTTACTTCTACCCCAAAGCTAGTAGAGCCTGCTGCTCGGTTCATTATGGCCTATGTAGTATGGTCAACTTCTGACTGACAGCATTAAACAGAGGACCACATACAGAACACTAGAGTTTTAATTAGCCCAATTGTGAACCCCCCAAAAAAATATATATATATTATAACGTATATGTACCGCATGTAAAACAGAACAATAACATATTCGGCCTAGGCCTCCTTTTAAAAATGCAGAACCAGAAAATTGAACAACATTTATATTTTGAATGGTTTACAAACCATTGCATGACTTCCTTTCAATTTGGTTTCTGCAAATTAGTCTTATGTAATGTTTTATTTTCTATTTTATTTTTGTCTAACAAGTGTATTATTTTTCTCTAGGAAATTATTTTGCCAGCCACTTTTTCATGGGTGGAGAGAAGTTTGATACACCACATCCTGAGGGATACCTTTTTGGGGAAAACATGGACTTAAACTTTCTTGGAAACCGTCCTGTGCAGGTTTAAGAAACCTAGACAGCTTAAAAACAAATATTGTGGTGCTGTATTGTGTGTTTATACCAGTTGTTGAAAATTTTAAATTAAAAAAGATATTTACATATTTGTATGTATTCCTATTTTTTATCAGTTCCCATATGTGACCCCTGCACCCCATGAGCCTGTAAAAACCCTCAGGAGTCTGGTCAACATCAGGAAGGACTCTTTGCGTTTAGTTAGGTAAGATGAACATTGTTAATATGTGATACGATGAAAGTTCAAAGGTATTTTATGAACTAGTTTCCACTGTAAGGATCCATTTCTCGCTAGGTATAAGGATGACACTGATGCACCTGTGGAGGAAGGGGGTAAACCCAAAGTTCTGTATGGTGTGGAGTTCACCTTCGATGCAGATGCCCGTGTGGCCATCACCCTGTACTGCCAGGCATATGAGGAATTCTCTAATGGAATGGCAGTGTAAGAACCTACAACAGAATCCATCTACTTTTCTATGTATCGATTATTTGTAGCATGTTTTCATGAACCCGCCCATGTATTAACAAAGCCCTGACCCAAACAGGCTCATCAAACTTTGTTTTTGTAAATTGTCAAATAATTCAAATTTGTAATTGTTCAGTATCTTTGATCTTCTGTCCATCGGGAATATCATGTTATCTGAAATTGTGTTTCTTCAAGCGAGAAAATTGAATTCACTGACAGAATGGTGTAATTTTATCATATAACACCGAGCCAGTCATCTTTCAGACTTATCTTGCCACATAGAAATATTTTTGAATACTATAAAGAATGTGGCAGGTCCTAAACTGTGAGTGATGCTTAGGACTAAGCGTCATTCACAAGGTACCATGGATACTGAAGCTGTTTATGCCACAGGGGAATTATTTTTTTTTTGCCTTATAAATGAGTTGATATGAAACAGGAAAACATTTTGCGTTCAGTTCAACCCAGGCTTTTTGTTTTGACAGAGTTCTGTTCTGAACTTTGCAGGTACAATCCAAAGAGTCCATCGTTGGTCTCTGAAACCGTTCACTATAAACGAGGTGTGAGCCAGCAGTTCTCCATGCCATCTTTCAAAATTGACTTCAACGAGTGGAAAGAGGAAGATGTAAGTATCTGTCTACCAGTCGGTGTGATGGTTTCCCACACAAGAGGCCCACATCAACAAGATTGTTAACAATGTAGGCTCGTCTTTTGTTTAAATTCAGTATGGAAATGGGTGTATTGTTTTTATCCATAGCTGAACTTTGACCTGGACCGGGGTATTTTCCCCATGGTAATCCAAGCTGTTGTTGATGAAGGAGATGGTGAGTAGCATCCAGTTGCATCGTCTTGCCTGCTAAGAAATTGACATTGATGCTAAAGAAATGCAATCTTATTGTTTATCATTAACCAACCTTTTGGCTTTCGTGTAGATTGCCTGGGCCATGCTCATGTACTTTTAGCAGCTTTTGAGAGAGTAAGTCTATCTTTATTGGAATACATATATTATAGATTTAATGGAATCTGTCAAGTGTATTCTTTGTTAATTTTAACTAAAATAAAAATGTTTCCATTATAGCATGTGGATGGGAGTTTCTCGGTTAAACCTCTGAAGCAGAAGCAAATTGTGAGTTTACACATTTTTATCTTATAATTGCATTTGATAATGTTATACGCTAGAATATGCTAGAATGTGTCTTTATCAGATGAAGAGTTGGTCACAATTCTCTAGTATAATTTTCAGTATACAGCTTTATAATTTGAGTAGAACTTCTTGCGTCATCTTTAAAATAAAATAAAATCTTAAATCTATGTCAAGACTCTTGAGAACACCTAGTACCTACTGTATATTCTACTTAAATGTATATTAACAGGTAGATCGTGTGAGCTACCTACTGCAGGAGATCTATGGGATTGAGAACAAAAACAACCAAGAAACGAAGGTGTCAGATGAGCCACATCACTAACACTTCCCCACGTTAAGCTTCATCAACCTCCTTGCTAATTACGCTCCTTGTTTCTCCAGCCGTCGGACGATGAGAACAGTGACAACAGCAACGAGTGTGTTGTGTGTCTGTCTGACCTGCGAGACACACTCATCTTGCCCTGCAGGCACCTGTGTCTCTGCAACTCTTGTGCTGATACTTTACGTTACCAGGCCAACAACTGCCCCATATGCAGACTGCGTAAGAGGAGCCATTTCTACCATTTTATCATTTTATTTCTGTATGCCTGGAAATACAATGGACTTTTCTTTTTCAACGTAGTCTGTTAAAACAACATAAATACGATTAGATATAACTGTTAACAACGGTATAATAGTTAATACATTGGTTAAAAAATGGGAAGGACCCAATGCCTTTGCCTTCTCAATTTTATAAATGACGTGTTCAGTTATTTCATATGGTCCTTCTTCTGCCCAGCTTTCCGGGCCTTGCTGCAGATCCGAGCTGTGAGGAAAAAGCCCGGAGCTCTGTCACCAGTGTCTTTCAGCCCTGTCTTGGCTCAGACCATGGATCACGATGAACACTCTGTACGTTCCATAGTCATGTACTGTAGGACCCTAGTGGTGGTCAGTGTGTAGTGCAAGTGTGCAAGCATACCGGTATCTTTTTTTAAAACATTTTTATATAACATTTGTTCTTTTCTTCATATGCATTTTTCAATTATGCGAAGACTAGTTATAAATTGCTTCAACTAATAAATAAAAGAAATGTGCATTTAGAAATAACAACAACATAAAAAAAAGACCAAACTAAAAGACAAGATGTCTAAAGAGGGGAAAATACTTTTAAGGGGTGAAATCCCAACCCTTTGTTCCAGATGGTTGATCACGCGTCCAAATGGTTCACTTCCTATACACCCCATATGCAGTGTGAAGTTGTGACTGCAGCCCGTCAGCTGTCAGGTGGGAATTTAACAAACGCTGTCTCTGCAGAGCTCTGACTCAGTTCCTCCTGGATTCGAACCCATCTCACTGCTGGAGGCACTCAACGGTCTGCGCTCGGTGTCTCCCACCATCCCCTCCGCCCCCCTTTATGACGACATTAACTTCTCTGGAGGCGACGGCCGGCAGCTGAGCTCCCCGGAGCATTTAAGCAACGGAAGCTTACAGAAAGGCAAAGTCAGCAAGTCCCCCGACAGGTAATCCTTTACTCCCTGTCTTCTGGCATATTTCCACACTCTGTACTAGTAGATAATGTCCTGTAACCCGGGGTTCTCTGTGCCGTATTCGTGTTAAGATAATGTTCTGCTACTTTGCAACAGCTACAAAATATGCTACAAACTTGTGTTGACCTCAAGAGTTGGCCACTTCCTGTGGAAGGGCGGCAAATGGCGCAGTGGTAGAGCAGGGCCTTAGGTGATCGAACCCCGCAAACTCCTCACCAAGCGTCGAGGTGTTGAGACACCTATCCCTAACTGCTCCCAGTGGTCAGGTGTCTCCTTGCATGGCTGACATCACCATTGATGTATGAATGTGTGTGTGAATGGGTGAATGTGAGGCATATAATGTAAATTGCTTTGGATAAAAGCGCTATATAAATGCAGTCCATTTACCATTTAAACATTAAATGAAAAGATATATGTCATCACATTAGAGGGGTATAGCATACAGACTAAACCACAGATCATGGATTGATACTGGTTTGATTTTAATAGTACATAGAGCCAGTGAGTAGGACAAGCTACTCCACTAACCACCAGTAACAAAATAATAACAACCCAGTCAGACCACACTGCCATCTACTGCATTATTGAGATGGACGTTTTAGTTTTGATCCCATCTGCTGCTCCTGTACAGTCAACCTGGGTGCCCATTAGTGTACTGTCTCTGGGCTCTATGAGCATCCTAATCCTGTGTGTGTGTGTGTGTGTGTGTGTCCCTGCAGTACCCTGAGGTCCCCGTCCTCTCCCATCCAGGAAGAGGACGAGGAGAAGCTGTCTGAGATGTCTGATGCTCAGCCACACCCGCTGCTGTCCAGCAGTCCTGCACCCACAGAGGTAAGAGCAAACGACGTCATTCATCTCTATGGGAGCACAAGTGGAACAGTTGGGTGTGTCAACCCTGTGGCACATTTTGCTTTGACTCGCTGGGCATTTATTTCAACACGGCATTCTGGTCTGCATAAAGGGGGATCTTCATATATAACAGTATATAACAGACCCCCTCCCCTCTCCCCCTTACCAGGCTACAGGCCCAGAGGACGTAGCAGAGTCCCTGTCTCCTGACGACGGTGAGTATTTTCCGCATCCGTGTAACATTGAGCTGGACTTGTTGTTTAACATCACCTCCTCACTCCTCCCCTGGGGACACAGAGGACATGCATTCGGGAGGTGAGATCCTGCAGGACTGCAGCAGTGAGCACAGCAGTCTGACCAAAACAGAGAGTGACCCACCAGGAGACCTGTCTCTGCCAGGTGAGAGCTTGTGTAGTATAGAAGCTGTGTATTTAATTACTGAGTATGTGTTTAAATGCAACTATAGCATTGTGTTGAATGTGTTGACTTGAATGTGTTAACAGTAAGATGTGTCCATCTTAGCAGTGTTTACTTAGAGGTATTAGTTCAGATGAAGGTCGGAAGGATTGTACTGCACAGCCTGGTGGTGGCTTAGAAGTCGTATCTCTGTGGTTTTGAAATTGGACACAAGATGTTTTTGTTGAGGTTCTCTTGAGGTGCATCCCCAATGAGTTCTCATTGGGAAATAGACATATAACGTTTATACATTGTTAATGGTGTTCATTCATAGTTTTCATATTATACTGCATATTTATATATTTTTCCATGATTTATGTGGCTCGTAGTTAGTGAATATGAACCACTATTGGGGAAGTCATGACTCAGAGTTTGAAAACCCATGACTTGTCTGCAGCCTGAACAGGTAAACATGCTCTCCTCAACAAGAAGGACTTGGTATTGAACTACAGCAAATATATCTGTGAGGGTGTCTTCATTTTCTGGCCACCTACTGTGCCTCCTATTTACATGTGCAAAACTTGTGGTATTCTCCATAATGGTTGCGTTTTTTTTTCTCTCTCTCTCTTTGTGTGTCATTTCCCGCCCTTTGGCACTAACCTGTGTGTACCCATGTGTGTTGTCTTTTCTCGTTTGTTTACTTCCTGCTGTACCTTCATGTCTGCCCGCCTTTCTCGGGCAGCTCTGGGTCCTGACTCGTGCTCTATTGGTATGGAGGAGTAACTGTGTGAATGACTGTAGGTAGGTCCTCCAGGCTGTCTTGCTTCTCTATCAGATCTTCTGCTATATCTAAACCCTGTTCAGCAGTGTTGTAGTACTCGAGACCACCTTTTGAAGATATTTTTGTCTCGGACTCGACCGCATTTTTTACTCGGCCATGTCTCGGACCAAGAGGACTCGGGACTTTACTTCAAGGCCGGTCAAGACCACAAGTGCGGGACTATAATCATTGCCGCCCGGTGCATGTCTAATCCTAATTCTTGTGATTAGAAGTAAAGCCTCCTTTAAATTTTAAATGTTTTACTGTACGTTCTGCGACTGGGCCGACCGGCTGGCAGGCATCTGCAGCGCATCGCTACCGCTGTGTGTTTATCAGACTGCGCCATACTAAAACTTTCAATATTGAGGGGAGATACGAGCGGCCCCTCCCATCTTGGACTAATCCTTCTTTATGCTGAGATCTGATTGGCCCAAGAGTTTTCACACAATCAAATCGAATGGAAGGCAGTGTATGAGATATTTATTTAATTTAGGTTTCTTATCCAAATAATTTGAGTGCAGGGCAGGCGAATAGATACGTGTGGGAAAAAATTAGAAGACGAGCACTCCAAGCTTTGCTGTCAAATGTAAAAGACAGAATACACAGGCCTATGGTGCACCCCAAGCCAAGTGACAGTCGACAGCCCGGAGACGCAGTACGGGCTATAGCCTAAAATAAATGTCAGGTACAAGCAGCAACATTTTCTGTTTAGATGGGCCTAATTAAACATCCAGCTATTGTTTTCACTTTTCTAAAGTTTACCCTGTTGGCTAGAGTTGGTTGGTTAATAGCCTAGCAAATAGGTGTTAGGTTGTTAACATTGGCGGTAAACTGTTATCCCTAATGTTAGATTTTGCATTACCTGGTTCCTGAATATCTTTTCCAGGATAATTTGAAAGCAATACTATGAGACACTTGAATCGGCACCTGTTCCTTTTTGTATTTTCCTTTACATAGATAAAGACATTTACACCATAAGGATAAAGAAAAGGCACACATTGTTACATAAAAAATTAACCAGAATGCAGGAAATTAAGTGTTATATGCTCAAATTGTCATGGGGGAGGCCCCTAGACCTTCACTTAATGTGGACACCTTACTACTGTAGGCTACATAAATGCAAGCAGATATAAAAACATTAATGTAACCTGTTATACAATGAAAATTGTTATTTAGTAGGCATTGTACAGCATGCCATATTCCCCTAAAGGTCTTCACCCCATCTCGTTTTTAATGTACAGACTAGGCTACTGAAAATAGAAAGGGCCAAGCTATCTACAAAAATAAATAAACTACTGGTTTATTATAGTGGATGGTGTGTAGGCTATTTGTATTTTCGAACCAAGTCTACTCTAGATGGTTCTCGGGCCGGTCGGCTTCAAAGTCCCGCACCATTTTTCAGTCCCAGTCCGATCCTGCCCCTCACTAACCTAATTTTGGTAATGTCTGTGAAGTTGGCTATTATTTAGCCTACTTTCCAATGTGTGCATTCAACTGTAGGTCTACCCATAAAGAAAATTCTACGTAGCGTCATGCCTCCGTCTAGTCCAACAACGTTAAGCGATGAATTTCACACATGCAAAATATAGGCTACTGCACGGTCAATGCAGTGTGTGCAAGAAGGCTTTGTATCTTGTGGGACCGAACTGGTCTGGTCTCGGTCTTGACTCAGTTTCGACCTGTCTTGGTCTTGACTCGGTCTCGAAACCCTCTCGGTGAAGACTTGGTCTCGGATTAGGCGGTCTCGACTACAACACTGCTGTTAAGTATCTCTGATGTCTTGGATACATTATCTGTTGTTATTTGGGTATTGTGTATAGTGCAAATCAGCCAAATAATTTACAGTAGTACGTTTGCTACTGCTAGGTTGTGAACAAAGATGCAATCCTCCTAATATGAGATTATTTTTTATTAAAAATGTGTTTCAGTGGTTGAAGCTAAAATATTGAGAATTGCAACTTTAAGGCTTAGCTAATTAGATTTCAACACTACTGTGTTCTGCTTGGGTACCAGGTTTCATTTATATACTTTAAAGGGCAACCGCACATACTACATTACATGTCTGACCCTTTTGTGGATATAAGAGTGGACAACATAGTCACTGAGAAGCTCCACGCTCCATTTCCACTTACCTATAGCGTCTTTATTACAGGCTCATCTGAATCTACAGAGAGCCTGAAAAGTCAGAGCACCAACAGCTCCAGCAAGCCTCTCCTGTGTCCTCAAAGCAGCATTCATATGGAAGATGATAACCTCAGCTCTTAACTTTGGCCCAGCCATCCATTAGCAAAGATTGATTCTGTCCGTCAGCTATTCCCTGTACAGCACTGACCTTCGAACTCAATCTTCTGTGTTCTCATCAACACCAACAATGGTACTGCTCAAACTCAAACAGACAAAGAAGGAATCTTTTCTTCTTTTTCTTTCATTGCTTCCTTTGACATGATTGAAAATTGAAACCCGGCATAGATTGTTTTTCTACCTTACTCTAGGTCATGTATAATATAACATGTCATGAAACAATTTCTTGCTTTGGTGAATATTTCCTTGACTTTCAGGTGGTATTGAGTTGTAGTCTGGAAGTATGGATGGCTCAGATATTGTCACTACCTAACAGGGTGGTTCTTAAGCACACTTAACTTGACTCGTACCTATTGCTTAACATTACATCGGAGACTTTATTCACAGTAACTAGACTAATACATTTTCAAGTTAACTTGATTTGGAATATGTAATACAAATCAAAAATATTGTGTCCATCTTTGAAGTGATTTTGTGCTCTAATGAAAACTTTTATAATCCACTCCACACAAGTGTATATGCTGAAATATTTTTGTCTATAGTCTATATTATCTCTATCATAACTGTAAGTAAGTGTGTAATTCCTTGCAAAACTGTATTCTTGTGTAATAAATGGCAAATTATTCTGTTATTGAAGCCATGAATTTAGATTCAGCTACATGCACGTGATCACAGGCCCAAGGAGATTCACATCTTTACAGCTAAACTCAAAGATTGATGAAGCTTGCAACAAGCAGCTCCGTGTATGACTGTATATAGCACAGTGTGTCTGTTGCTTTGTAGCTGTGGCTGTTCTTTTTACAGTCTTTTGTTTGTGGCAATGCCTGCATCAGCTTGTGTAATATAGTTGCAGGTTAGCTTTAAGCCTTTGTCTGGCAGTTAATGCCTTATTTACATTGGTCCTGACCTGTAAATCATATAGACCTGTGCCTTGAATTGATATAGCTGCTTATCACATTGGGCATAAGTATTCTTATTCACATAGAAAACATCATCTTTTTCTTTTTGAAAGCTAACACGGCTTTTTAGGTATCTATTGCAAGGCACAGCATATATTGTAATTGTGTTTGATAAATATTGAACTTAACGTTTCATTTACAATGTTATGTCTACAACAATACTCTGTATCAATTATGCATTTAACTCAGCTTGCATTTGTTAACTGTACTCGACTGCTGTTTAATTTTAAATAATGCAACCAATGCAATATATGTTAACCGTCAAATAGCTCATGCATGTGAATTTATAGGGTGTCTCAAACTTGTCATGGTTGTCTTTTCCCCCTCCCTCGTGCCATTTCAACTTGCAACTGTGCCTTCCTGCTCCCTTGCTGACTACTATTGACCTGGCATCCAGGATAAAAGCAGTTGGTTTGCGACTCCCTATAAAATCTAAATCTGTCTTGTGTGTATCCCAGCATGTGTGTAACAATAAAAAGAAAAAACAAACTAATATTTCTTTGGTAGCATTGTACATTTGATGTCACACAAACATCATAGCCAAATAGTACACAAATGTGGAAAGGAGAAGCCAGCTAATCATGGTATTCATAGGAATGAAATTGTTATATGTTAAATAACCCTGGGGTTAATGTAGACCATTTAAGCACTTTTTTAACTGTAACTAGCACCAATATTCTAGCGGAAAGGTGCAAAAGTTGTTGAAATAGTTTGACCCTAATGCACAACATGGGTCCAAAGGGACCAAAAAGGTGCAGTATGAATGAGAAAACTAGTCTCTGCCAGGCCAGAGTAGAATAAAGTCCATCCCCTATCCAGGAGAACAGATCCAGAACCAAGACTGCGTGAAGATAAACCCCATCAGATCTAAATGGTAGCGCTCCACCTTCCACGTCCCCAGAGCCAGTCTTTGTCGCCCAGGTCTGGTCGGTCAAGGCCGCTGACCTTCACTGGACCTGGTTCCAGACCGTGGCCCCGGGCTTCCTCCGGGTAGGGTAACTTCTCAATATGCTCTTCCATGAAGGGTCTTCTGAACCATTCTTTGTCTGGCCCTTCGCCTGAGACCATTTTGCCTTGGGAGACTCAAGGCTCCAGACAACACAGCTCGCAGGGTCATAGGGACACACAAACCTCTCCACCACGATAAGGTAATGGTTCCCGGAGAGGTGAAGGGTGCCTAGTTTCACTTTGCAGGCCCACATCGACATCGCTCTCATGTTTACTGCCAGCTGGAGAGAGAGTTGCGGGTCAATGGAGTGACCTGCAATTTAGAAACTCTCAGAAAAACTCTTGTAAAATCTTAAGAAAATAAAACAAAAAATAAAAGTAAGATTTAATTAACTCATAAAACAGTCAATCTCTTTATTCTTATTTCTTTTAGACATGGCATTGAGTGAAGTTTATTTAAATAATGTGCTGCCAATAAACAATGAGATTAAATATTCATCTTAAATCCATGTTATTTTGATACGATCTTGGGGTTAAGCAAAAGTTGAATTAGGGCTCAACCCTGGTGCTGGGGCCTGAGGGTGAAAAGCCTTGTGTTAAAGGTTTAATGGCTGCATTCACCAGCCTGCAATGCTTCCTGGGATTTCCTCTTCACACACTAACATCATTTCACACACCTGGTGCCCTGGTAGTATATGTAGCCCTGTTTCTCCCTGTCCTTGTTGGTTATTGTTTGCTGTACTGGTGAGTGTTTTGAATTTATTTAAATATTATTCTGAACCCAACCTGTGCCTGGTTTCTGACACCACGCATTTGCTCGTGACAATAGTATAGGGATTAAATGTATAATAATAAAAAAAATCATTAATATGATATGTAGTAAACCGTCTGGAAAGTAGCATAAAACAATATTTAGGAGATTTTGTTTGATTATAGGCTAAATTCATGCATTTTATTTTACTATTTAAGTATTTTCTCCATTTGCTAGCTAGGCAGTCAATGGTATCAGCTGAAATTGGGTGTGTTGTTTTTGACTGCATAGAAATCTATAAGATTCACCCTCCTTCAGATAAACTAACCAGTAAGTAAAAAAACTAAAGTAAATAAAATGTTTTGTCTCGATTACTGATGTTTGAAACAACATAACAAACAGGTTTACCTCCAGACATTCAATGCAAATGCTTTTTCATTTAATTAGACTATGTAGCCTCTAAGGCACACAAACAATCCACACAAATCTGCCCTGGCTAAAGCTGCACATGCTCTTGGAGTCCCAAAGCATGCGTGACAGCGCATCTAGACACACCACCCCTCGTGTATCTGAGGCCGGTAAATACATCACCTGTAAGGGGGTTTGAGTGCATGTGCCACAAACACGTGCTATGGCATATTTAAATCCCCGTTGGTCATGTTGAGACCTGTAATACGTGATAGTCCATGGTCAAGACAGTAGTTTATCTGGGATGTACATACAACATGTGTTAATCTAGAAATTGCTTTAGTTTGTTCACATAATCAATTCCACTTTATTGCAGACCCTTGGGTCCATATCAGCAAACTAAAAAAAAACAAGGAGATATATATACACACACACAACTATCAATTACAATACATAGTTATAGCTCATAACTGTACACTATAATGGCACATTATTATAAAGTCTCTAATACTAAAGAACAGACATTTATTTCAGTGTTTCCAGAGGCAAGATAAATATAATAATGTTTTTTATATAATCTAATTAGGGTTTAGTGGTATATTTAAAAATAATAAAATTATGGAAATCTTACATTTTTATTTCTCAATGGTCAATAAATAACATACAATTAATCAGCACAATATTCTATGGCAGGTTTATGACAATGACTCCATAACGAAATACGTAAGGGCTCATTATTCCTCTCAGTGTAGATGACAACACACATGCAACGCACCCAGAGAGGTTATATGACACCATCGGATTTGTAGGGAACACGTGCCAAGTTATCCCGTTGGGAGAAAACCACTTTGTGAGCTCAGACAGCAACAGCGAGGGAGAGCGAGAGAGAGAGACTAAGTGGAGGAGGGGAAGAGGTACGAGAACGACAAGCCTGTACACTGGGCACCTTGCCTACCGTACTGATCCAGAATAGCCACTGTCAAGTTGTAGAACGAGCCAAGACCACCGAACACTGCTCTGTAGGCAAGCTTGTATTCTACTGGGACCTGAACTAAGTGGCTGTTCTAGAAGTTTCTGAACTGGCCAGCAAACTAATTTCTTAACACCCCAGAATAGACCAGAAGGCAAAATAATCAACATTAAGGGGAGACGTGTATTCCTCACAGAGGCGCAGGTCTTCTGTATTTCACACACCATGACACAGCAGGTCAGCAACTCACCCATCCTCAAACCGTACTTCCTGAAGACGCCCATCGGCATGGCGAGCCCTCGTAACAGGAGGAGACACACCCTGCCCGCCAGCGAGTTCAGAAACCTCAACACTCAGGATGCCATCAGTGTGTTTGAGATTGAAAGAGAAGGTACGTGAACTGAATGTGACTTAGAAAGCTAACAGGGAAGAGCCATGTAGCTATTGTACCCCAGACAGACCATAGCCTACATGATGAACGCAGGAATCATATCAGTTCTGCGTCTTTTGCCCGTCTCAGCATTTGTCTCTGTGTCCGGGGAGTGTCCACTTACCCTGGACGAGGTGCTGAACTTCCTGGGCCAGTGTCCTGAGCTGTCCCTGGGCTGGTTTGAGGAGGGACAGCTGGTAGCTTTTATCATTGGCTCTGGCTGGGACAAGGAACGACTAGCTCAGGTGAGGTCATCACACTTGAAAATGACTAATGAATGAAATGATTATACTTCCCTAGGAAGTATTAATATACTTTGTATATATTGCATGGTTGTAAGTAGCTGTGGATAAGTGTCTGCTAAGTGACCTAATGTCAAGTGACTAAAAGTGAATGTCATCACTAACTGACTGGGTACCTCTCCTGTAGGAGGCCATGACCCAGCACGTTCCACGCACGACCACCGTGCACGTGCACGTGCTGTCCGTGCACCGCCAGTGTCGCCAGCAGGGCAAGGGCTCCATCCTGCTGTGGCGCTACCTGCAGTACCTGCGCTGCGTGCCAGGCTTACGCCGGGCACTGCTCATCTGCGAGGACTTCCTGGTGCCCTTCTACCTCAAGGCGGGCTTCAAGGAGATGGGGCCCTCGGCCATCTCCGTGGCCGACATGAGCTTCCGGGAGATGGAGTACACCCTGGGAGGGCAGGCTTACGCGCGGAGGAACAGTGGCTGCTGACGCCCTTCACCCGGCCTGCGACAACGCACTGATCTAACCACCCCTCCTCCTTCTCCTCCACCCCCTCCATCAGCGTCGAGGTTACAGACTGCAGGGCGGCGATGACTATCACTGCACCGTTAAAAGTGGGATGGAGGAGAGAGAGGGGCTGGGCTTGTACGCACCAGTGGGCTGTGTTTCCCCGGGCTCAGCATCAGGCAGGGAGGGGCTGCTTCTGACCGGAGCCCCCGTGGACAGAGGCTCAGTACCCACTCCGCAGAACAAGAACTAGAATCTGCATAATCGTCAACAATGGCCCATAGCTTCAGAAAGCTAACACTCTCCTAATTAAGGGTGTTGTTTGCCATTTGTCAGCTTGTTTCCCTTAAGCTGTTTCCACATTGTATTCAAACATCTATCTCGTTTAACTATGTCGTTTAAGGGTTTGTTTGAGAAATGATGGGAATAATCCATTAGAAAAGGTCTACTACCGCAATAATATTCCAGTTGGGTTGTAAATACTGTTTTATTTTTGTAACGGGTATTAAATTATTGATGTGAGAAATTCAGAGGCTTGGACTAATTTCTTACTGTACGTGATTCATAATGACTATTTCTATGACATTAAAGTATTAGTTAAATCATGTATAGGTACTAAAACTGTTTATGCTCTTTATTGTATAAACAGTAAGGTGTATAACATTTCATTGAGGTAATGTAACACTAAAATTCTTGATGATTCGATAATGAAATGAAAATCAGACAAATCAACATTAGTTTTTGTTTTTTTATGCTTGTATTCAGTTACACGTGAGTAGACGGGTAGCTAAAACACTACCACAGTTAAAACGATCATTACTTCTTGAGAAGAAACAAAGTGAAACATTTGCGTGCTCAGCATAATGTAACAAAAATATGGCAGTAGTTGGTACATTTATTAACAAGGCACCAAAGGTAATAACGTTTTTGTCCCTGGTTCTTTACGTTTGCCTGAATAATAATAATAATAATAATAATAATAATAATAGTAAAACTACATTTGGACAGTGAATGTTAAAAAGGAGGAAATCTCTGTACCAGTGCTGGCGTCTCTCACCGAGTGCCACATACACACACACACACACACGGAGGCTAGCTGTGAGCTATTATGAGGTTAAAAAACTGCCACACCTACATCTTACCTACTGGACAGTGACAGGACATTGCCAGTGAAAAGGAAGGTGATGACAGGTTAAGTCTTGGGGGGGGGGGGGGGTATCTATTTTATCGTGACAGAGTAGAAAAACAACACAAGCACATCTTCATTGTTCACAGAGGGAGGGAGGAACATACTGCCAGTGGCAACACAGGCAGAGCAGAGACGTGGATCTCTTGACCTGACGCCCCTCCCCCGACCAACGACCCCACCCCACTCCTCACACGCGCTTTAACGGAGGTGAGCGTTGAGGTCGTACTTTCCACAGAACTTGTCCGTGAAGGGGATGCAGGTGAACAGCTCGCACCACTCGCACGTGATTGGGTAGACGTAGAAGAGCACCACGAGGCCGGCGAAGAACCCCACGAACACCAGCAGGAAGACCATGATCTGGCAGCGCTTGCGATACATGTCCATGCGGCCGAAGCTGATGTAGGGCAGGAAGGCGAAGGACAAGAAGAAACCCGAGATGAAGCCGCAGATGTGGGCAAAGTTGTCGATCCAGGGCAGCAGGCCGAAGGCGAACAGGAACAGCACCACGCACAGCAGCTTGACGAACGCCCGCCAGGGCTGGGCCAAGATCTGCCAGCTCTGGATCAGCTCCACAAACAGGCAGGCCAGGATCCCGAACTGAGAGCCCGCTGGACCCACCTGATGCAGAGAGGAAAGCCAAGAGTAAACATGCCCACAGCCCAGCTGACAACACAGGAAAGGTTTCTCACACATTAATGCAGTGCCAGGAGGACTCTGACACCACTAATCCAGTTGTAGTCGGCCATAGTCATCCTGTTAAGGACTGTGCCTGCTTGACGGTAGCATGCAGTGACATGCATTCAGTACGGTAGGAACATGCATTTTCTGTTGTGGCCCCGAGACTGTGGAACGAGCTTCCTTTTTCTATTAGAGCGTCTTCCACCATTGAGACAT
>JAODUK010072117.1:0-16344 GCA_027564635.1 Typhlichthys eigenmanni | reverse complement strand
GAGTACATCAACTGACTCAAGTGAATCAACACTTATTGTTGGAAGGATAGCAATGGCTTCCATAAACTGTGAATTGGCGCTCTCGTTAATGTACCTTTTCTTAACTGGAACAGAGTTTACTGTAACAATCGGGGTGATAAGTGATTCAAGAATGAACAAAGAATATCAATGAAATGCTTTCACGCTTTACTATCGTGTTATTCCACTCATTGGTTCGTGAGTAAGGTTGTGGTAAAATAGCCTACTTGTTCCTGATTGGATGACGTCCACCAAAGATTCAGGAGCGCTCTGCTCCAAAATATTTGGCACACACACACAGGTACAGCATTAGCTATTGGATAGGTTTTTGAAAACTTTTGTTACCGATACTTGGTGTTTGGTGGGTCTGTAAATAGATTAGTCCTCTCTAGGTGGCATAAAACGTTTGGGAAGCCCTTCATTAGAATACATACATGTATACATACATTCAACAATACATACTGTATGTCCTTCCTTTATTATCTTATTTGTTTTTGCTCGTATGTTGCTGCTTTAATATTGCATAATAATACTATTATATAATATTTAATATTGCCCCGTCACCTCACATCTTTCTCTCGCCCTCTCCCTCCATCTCCAGTCGCCTGCTGCAGGACTTCTACACCAGCATTGTTACTGAGAAGCTCCAGAAACAGAAGGTGGCCTCCATGACAGAGATAGTCAGCAGCCAGCTCTTCCAGAAACAAGGTGCGTGTATTCGACCAATCAGAGGCCTTGATAGAGGCGAGACATCTGACCAATTACTTCTTTATAAACTTTATATAATCCAGCCAACCCCAATCACCCCCCCACCCCAAAAAAAATGTACATGGCCAGTTTATTTTATTAATATTATTTTTTAAATTGTATTTGCATACTTTAAAGAGCAATACTTGCATCTCACTTCAAGATTTAATGAGGCGATAACATAATTATAATACATTGTACATAGATAGAGCCAAGCAGCTTTTCTTTAGCTCTCTAGCTGCTGCTTGATTGCTCTAAATGTGTTATCTTAAAACTGCTTGGGGGTACAGGAAGGCATACGGCCAATTTTTGGTTCCGTTTTCCCTGGGGTCAGCCATACTCATAATATATGCATAGTCTCTTCGACAAAGGCACTCGTGGGGAAAGAATATCTGTAAATGGGTTTGTACTGTTTATTCTGTGGCACTGCTCCTTGATACAAACAATCATATCTAGGCACATTACGGTAATGTCCATCCTCCAGAATATTATTACTGTATGACAGCTGCGATTATGTCAACCAGCACTTTCAGCTACACACCGGCACTGCAATCAATGCTATGGACCTTATTTAACTGATATCACAATCAAGCATAAGTGGCATCTGGTAATATACTAACTCCCTTGAAGCAGAAAGGCGTACATCCTGTCACGTACCCGCTGTGATTAAACGTTCACAGGGTTACAATCACCTGAACCCCCCACGGAGCTGAATTGCTGACATTCAACTTCCATCCAAGCTGAAAGCTTCCTAGAGATAAAGATCTGGAAACGATACGGAGGGAGCAATACGAAAGCAAATGAGAACGGTTTGCACCTCATTGGCTGTTGATGGTGACTTTGAATTGTAGTAATAAAGTATAAGGGCTCCTAAAAACTATACAGCATGCCACTTTGAATAAAGGTGAATGCTACGTTATATATTGTAATAATTGTTTTGGGAATGTAAACCGTCGGGTTAGATAGGAAAATTATATCCTCTCATCGACATACTGCCGCCTTCCTTCTCTCACTGTGTGGCCAAATCATATCTCACTACAGTGCACTAAATAGGCTGAGAAATGTGCTGTTGACTGGATAATATGTTTAAGCGCACTACCCTCCAGTGATAAAGTACCCTGGACGAGTCCCAAATAACCATCCCCACCCCATTCCACCGCCACTTGCCCCATTCTCTGGTTCAGCTCTAATATGGCTGTCTAATTGTCTTGTAGAGGGCTGATAAGTGGAGCTTTCCTAATGCAGAGGGCCACACCGTGACGGATGGAGATGGCAAATGCTGTGTTAATGTGACTCGATAAGAAAACCGTTAGCACTTCTTCTCCTCGTTGAGTGAAGGACTGGCAGCTCACAGCGATGGAGTGCAGGAGACAGATGTTTGGTTTGGGAGGGAAGTCTTGCACCTAACGAGACACACTTAGATCCTCATCACAAACAAAGGTGTTTGCGCTCGCCTTCTCTCCAATATTGGCTTTATACCATGACTTACATACTGTATGTACAGATGTGGTCAAATTAGTTTGGTACCCTTACAGCTAACATATTGGGATATTAACATCATGTTTGGCCATGACATTTTCATTCAACTCTGTTAAATCTAAAATGTAAGCAAAGTCAGATTTTTATGGAACAAACAACGAAAGATGCCAATTACCTTTAGCTCTCTTTACCTTTAGTATCTCTTTGGTACATCTTGCTTCAGGTTAGCTTGTGTCTATGTGGTTTCGCAGTGCATACTATAGTACCAAGCGGGCCATGTATCACAGTTGCTGTTTCTGGCTATTTATGTTTTTGGTTGGCCATAGCTGCGGTGCCGCTCATTAGTCAGCGCATGCAAGCCAGGAGCACGCGGTGCAGGCAGCGGTCTGTCGGTCGCCGGGCCGCGTTCTCCAGCACTGATCCTGGCTGAGGTGATGGATTCCCTGCTGGCCGACTTGGCACGCTCTCCCTGGTGATTAGCAAGGAGGGTGGGAGGGAGGGAGGGAGAGGAAAGGTGGAGGAGAGAGTGGAGAGACAGAAGGATAGAACACCAGGGTTGAGAGAGAGAAAAGGGTTGATGTGGTGAGGTGCATGCGGTCACTGCGTTAGAGCCTTCTCTGCTAAACAGTGCAGTCTGTGCGGTGCCCTTTATATCTATAGTGACTAGCAGTTGCAAGTTCTTCCATCCACCATTTGAGGCATTTTGGAATATAAATCATTTGTATAGAGGACACAGCAGTGTACAAAGGCACAGTTTAGCTCTTTATATTAACACATTGACAAATGAAATTCTAGCAGACTAGGCCTACCTTGTGATAATCTACCCCCACTATAACATAAACCCCCACCAACCAAACCTACTTCAACTTCATGCAGGCAGTTTTAAACCTTTAATTGAAGCCTCCCCACAAGGCTATACTATTCAGGATTGCTGTAAGTCAGGTATTACTCCGATATAGAGTTGGATTCATTTAGAACATTCAAGCAAATCCCATTCCTAATTAAAGACGCCACTCAATTCTCTACTTACCAATTTATAGATCCCAGCCCTCTCCTTCAGCGAGCACCATCACTACTCTGTTTCTGGTTGCATCCTGCCCTGACACAATAGTCTGCTGAATCTTGGCGATTATAATGTCCATTTCTGCTGTTCTACTAAAACGTTAGCCACAGAGAATTGTTTTCTTTCACTGACAGGTATTGCAAGCTAATTGTAAGCGAATACACTTATATACAATTGTAAGCGAATACACTTTTATCCTCGCATTTCGCTAGCTTACCGTTTTCTGTTTGTATTGGTAAAATTATCCCGTACTTCTACACAGCCCTGGCTCCGTAAATAGGAACACAAACAAAGTGGCGAACACTGCTCAACAAAGCCGCAGTACTACGCTTCGCTTCACAGTGCATTTACACTATGGGCCGGATTTACTAACATCCCAAATAAAGAGTGCTAAATTGCATGGGTATTGTAGAATATTGCATGTGTAATTTTATCACGTATTACAGGTGATCAACTAAGAATGATTGCATAAATGACAATTGGTGCAAACAACATGGAGGCGGCAGTATTTAAATTAGACTTTTGTGTGTTTCAATGGTTTCCCGCACTGGAGAGTCGGGGGGGCAATGCAGTCTGACCATAAACTCAAACGCAAATTCGATATGAATTAGAGGTGACAAATATAAAAGAGACAACTAACCATATGGGTGAACTACAGCAAGATGTGAATGTAACAAATTAAAAACACCTTAAGGGAGAGTATTTGTGAGAAAATAAATGTCGTAGGTTAAACAAAAAGGAAAAGAAAAAATATGTCAAACCTGGTCTCATGGACCATGTTTGTGGTCTGTGAGACCCCATATATGAATGTGGATAATGTTATATTTTTATTGTTGTTGTTTAAGGTAGGCTATAGTTGTAACTCAAAGCAATTTAACTTCAGTCTCCTATAACAACACACAAACAGGTTCATATGCATATCGTTGTGTAATAAATAGATTTGAATAAATGTTTGTCTCTGCCTTAAACTTCACTCTCCACGAGTTAATTTGTTCTGTCTCACTACATTTAGCCTACACTCCATTCATTGCTAGTAGGCTACTGATCAAGCTTTTAAAAAAATTAAACAAGCTAGCCTAATTAAGAGAAGCGCTGAAAATAGCCTACAGGCTTAATATTGTGTGTCGCACCAACTTTCTCTCCCAGCCCTGCTAGGATTGCATTTATGAAATGATGACGAAGCTTATAAAGTCACAGCGGCTCACTTTGGCCCCACTCCAGAGCAGTCCCATCTCGGGCGCGACTCGGTACTGTTAGAGAATTTATTGATTTCCAGTCTTTTCCAGTATATCTTATACAGTATAGCCTTATGACAACTTACTGTATATTATATATGTATGTGACCGAATGACCTATGCTTTCCTCATGGGAGAACTTTGAAGAATGACCATCTGTCTTTACCTTCAATCTTTCCCCCTTTGTCTTAACTTATAACCCCCTCTGGTGTGTGTCTATTACTGTACTGCAGCTCATATCCCCTTGTATTTTGATTGAGTACCACTGTAAGCAGACCCTTTGCTGTCATTGTGAACTCCTTGTTGTTCCAAAGACACCCTTCTCCCTTCGGTCACAGTATAAATATCTGTAGATGCCCCATCTTAGGCAGAAGCATCTTACATACGTAGCATGCTGTATGTGTCTTCTCCATGGCCATGTTTCTCATTAAATATATTCATTAGGACAACAACGACTCATAGCTGAATTATTGTTTTATCACAGGTACGACTTTGCGCGATTAAACTTATAATGGAAACGCAAATATGAGCGTGGCGCGGCTCGACTCGGTGCAGCCAAATGTGTCAGTGGAAAAGCCTCTATGAGTAAGCTCATTTCTCTCTACTGTAGGTCAACATTGCAACCTCTAAACCTTATTCGTTTTGACACATAAACACTACCAGTGTCAGATCTGACTGGGCGTCTATCTGACATTATTGCCTCCTCTGTCAACCATGTGGGCAGTAATTCCCTTGGTGGTCGCACAGCACACATCGATTCTCTGGACAACATAAAGCACCCGCATTAAATGGGCACCGTTATTCTCTGAAACATAAAAGCTCTTGCAGGATATTGTAACGCTCGTGGCATAACTCAAATTAGATTTCAATCTTTCTCTAACGATATATTAAATGATGTACTGTGTACAGTGTGTATATATACACTCACTCTCAATTGCAATTATTACATTTTATCCACAGCTAATAACTACACACAAATATATTCCAATGTTAAGTTGCTGCTGATGCTGGTCTGTTATTTTGCTTATAACTAACTAAATAATGACATGCTTAAACATTGTGGAATATGACGTGGCTTTAGAGATACACATTGGCTTTGAGACATTAACGCTTTCCTGGTTCAAACTCTACTGTATGAAAACTCTACACTGTAGGTCACAACATGTGGCTCATAGCATTACCACTTTAAAATACCCACAAATCCACACCAGTCGATCATGATATACCCAAGGGTTATTTCCACTGTTGCACTGATACGTTAAATATTTTATCAATAATGATTTATATATAAATCATTCTCCTTCGTTTCACAGCTTGTTTGAAGCTTTTACACTGAATGTGACGTATTTAAACCCTCTGTGGTTGATAATAAATAAGTTTGACTTGACTGGTTGGAGCTAGGGCAATTTTGCATTCGTTTTGTATTGAGGAGTGTACCTTTTAAGCGTCCAGAAGCCGCAGCAGCGTGCCCAACCCTCTCATTTTAAAACAAGACACACTGTGTGGAATGAGACGGTGATGAAACGATGGTAATGGTGATGAAAACTGTCTGAGAAATGAGAGAACGGGAAGGATAAGCAACAAGGGGAAGGAGTGGGTGGACAGCAAATGAAGGGAGAGACCAGGGTGACACAGTGATTAGTAAGGGAGAGACCGGGGGATACGTTGACGGCAGTGAAAGATGGCCGAGGGAGAAATAGGGCAAGAATATGGCAGCCAGTTGAAAAAGTGGGAAGGGGAATTGGGCGGGAGAAGGCAGGTTGGTGGCGGCTGGATGTGGAGAACATGTGATAACTTATAGGGAAGGTGTGAGAGAGAGGGAGAGAGATCGACCTTGGATCCGTGTACAATGTATCCCAAGCCCCGCCCCTTTCACTTGTCCTACCTAGTTACTGTAACTAGGTAGGACAAAACGCCATAGAAAGCTATTACAGCAAAACAGACAGTTGATGGAAGGTTCCGTCAGATTTTGCATGTCAAAAGGGGCGGGGCCTGGGAAAGGTCAATTAAAGGTATAGTCTGCTTTTGTAAGCTAATTGTAAATTGCTCCGTAAATAGGAACGCAAACAAAGTGGCGAACACCGCTCACAACAACAACAACGTCGCAATGCGTGTCAATGTGTGGGGGGACAGAGCTTCGAAGGGAGTCTGTTTGAATTCGAGCTCAAAATTAGCAAGCGTTCACGAGAATGACTGACCCCGCTGAGACCTTCTCAGAATGTCATCAGCTGACCCTGTCTCAGAGAGAAATTGGTCTGCCCCGCAGCCCCCACCCCCCCCCTTCCCATTACTGTACCACCACAACCACAGTGCTTGTTTTATGTATTTATTAATTCTTTTTTATTTTTTTCCTTATTTGTTTATGTAGACGTTCACCAGTTGAGCTCAGTCCCCAAGCTGTGCCACATGAGGGCTGACACTCATAGTAATTGAGATTCATTTTAGCATGGGATGCTAATCAGGCTTCGTGTTTGCCTTAGTGCCATTGGAGTATGCAGGAAGGCAGAATTATACATTTATATCAGCTAATGGCCTCTGGTGTCCTATCACTGCACTCCAATACATATTTAATATCCCTACCTGTCTGTCTGTGTGGTTGGCTGCCCTTCTGTCGGGCTGACATATAGCCTGCTATCAACGGATAAGTGTCGACTCTCTGAGAGCTGGGGAAAGATGATTGATGGTTTGCCTGTGTGTGCGTAGGTGTGTGTGTGTAGATACATGTGCGTGTGTGTGTGTGGGTGCGTGCGTGTGTGTGTGTGTGTGTGTGTGTGTGGTAGTATTATATAGTTCTATGGTGTGCGCGCATGGTTAAGCATGATGGGAATCCCTTTGTGCATGTTAGATAGAATTAAAAAGGAATGCGTTTGGTGTTGGGACATTCTTTGAAATTAGTTAATAATTAATGTGAATCATTTTAAAATTTTAACATCAACAAAATTATTTAACATTTTAAATAAGATTGCATGGGTGACTTTTAAAATAATATTATTATTATCTTACATTAAATATTCATTCTAAAGACAATATATTTGCAACTTTTGTACAACTTCCAGTTTTTCAGGGAAAACAAATGAACAGCAGCATGCTAAAATAGATTATTTATATATAGATAACATATTTATGCATACAGTACATACGGTATTTGAAAATTATACAGATTGATGATTTAGATATAACACAGCTATTAAAAGTTTTTTTTTTTGTTTTTTTTACTTTAAAAAAAATGTAATTTAAGCATGCCTAACATCGAGTTCATAAGTACAGTTTGTATGTACAATTTGGATTATTAGAAATAATTACATATTATTATTAAATTAATGGTTAGGACCTGATCGTAAGTAAGTAAACCATTACACTACATTTCAAATAATAATCATCTGTATTGTCTACAATTGTGGACATTTGCATTTATTCAGTGTACGCTACCGAGTCTCGGCAGGCATATACCGTACACGATACATATATGTGCATGTTCACAGAGCCACATAATACCACTGCACGTCACAAGAGTTAATCTGTTTGAAAAATGAAATGGCTCAATTTGGACAAATGATTCTGCTGTCATCCATCGCTGTGACAGACTGAGAGCGTCGGTACTGATTAGGACAAAGCACAACAGATGAGAGACGGCAGAAGGGGGGCGTCTATCGCTTTTGTTGGCCGACTGGTTTGCCAAAGCTGGTCAAAGGCCTCCAATCAGTCCACTAGACCTAGTCTCTCCTATAGCTGTTTATCCCACCCTGGTCCATCTGTCCGTCAAGCTGGACATAACCCTCGAGTCATGCTGTGTCTTACTTTTGATAGGAAATGGGGAGGAAACTCATGAATTCTAATAATATTTGAAGCTATAATAATAACAGGGAGCATTAAGTTGCATTGTTCTACTGCACAGTGATTGACTGACTAGGAAAAATGACCTTGATCCCACGTCATGGTAAATGGAAAATGAACTGCATTTATACTGCGCTTTTCCAACCTTCTGGCAATCAAATCGCTGTACAGTTTTGCCTCCCGTTCACACACACCGATGTTGGCGACAGCCAAGCGAGGCGCTCCCTGACCACCAGGAGCAGCTAGGTTTCGGTGTCTTGCTCAGGGACACCTCCACACTTGGTGCGGGGTTCAAACCAGCGACCATCTGGATCACCTGTCGCCCAGCTCGAACCCACTGCCCCCCCCAGCCACCCTGTCATGTATGCTTCATCTGTGCCACGCCATATAAACTGCAGCCATCCCATTAGTTTAATTGCTGGTGTTTCACAGTGCCATATTAAGCAGCATTGTTGACATTGCTCACGCCCACCACTGCATCCCCCCTCCCGTTATTACACAACAGCTGTATGTCAGGGAGTATTAAATATGGATGACTGAGTGCCGATATTAACGGCAGGATTTAATCAGGGCTGAGTGTTCTCAGCTGCTCGCGCCATCCATTCTCCACCAACCTTATGTTATTGACTGGTGACTCAGATTTTGCATACGTTGGTGTTGAATGGTCTGGAGAGTTTTTGTTGTCGTAACTGATGCTTGTATTATTTAAATGAGGCACAGCCCTGATTGGATGAGGTTTGCTCTAACACCATCTTCATGTTGGGACTGAGCTGGTGGTCATAGTGGCTTACTCAGACATAAAAGAAACAGATAGCTTCAGGGCTTTTTACATTGCATACTCTCAGCAGCCCGGGGCTATAAGAGCTAAACCCGGGCTAACTTAGTCCAGTGTGAACGCTTTCTTAGCCCGGGGCTAAGAACGTCGCAGCACAGTGTGAAAAGCCCTATTGAGAAAGCATCAGAACCTCAGATATTTGGATTTTTAACAATATTGGACATTTAAACGCAATGACCAGTCCATGTACAATAAAAGGTTATTAAAGTTGGTTATTGTTTGAGGTTAGTGTTTTAACATTAACACAGGTTTTCTGTGGCCAGATGCGAAAAGCTTGTGTTTTGGAGCCTCGACAAATACAGAACAAATGGCAAAAATGTTTGTGCCTGCTGCAGAGAAAAAAAGAAAACCAACAAATTAAATTTATCTTATTACATCTTTTTTCACAGTTTTGTTTTCAGAGCAAATTGTGTAGTTGTAATTTCAAAGCTGTCAGTTTAACTACCCCATGAGGTATGTATGTGTGTGCATATGTGTACAGTATGTGTGTGTGTGTGTGTGTGTGTGTTTGTGGTAACAGGTTGCCTATGGCCCAGTATGGATCTTAGCAGCTCATATATCTATATCTGGCTATATTACAAGTTAGATAGAGCGGCGTTGATCATAAAAAGTATGATCAACGCTTTTATGATCAATCACAGTGCTTACTGTGTAGCCTATAAGGCTATAACACACACTGGTCTGTGTTTCATTCTGTTCCCTTGAGATTGTTCTGGTGAGTCTGTCCTGTTCTGGCCTTTTAGGTCATATATTCACTTTTGTATTACTGTGGGTTCTTTCCAAATTGTGGCATAATAAATCCCCTTATTTCGTATGCATCATTAATGTATGGTAAAGCTATATATTTTTTTTATGTTCACATTATAGCCAACAAACTTGCATCATAGACCAACACAGCTGTGTTAAGTGTAATAATGGGTGTAACTTTGTGTAATGGCATGGGCAGCAACAGATCCACCTTGGTCAAGTATCACCGGTTCGTCTCCAGAAGGTTAATGAGAGAGAGAGAGAGAGAGAGAGAGAGGGAGAGAAAATAGAAGGTAGTCTTATAAGGAATGGCTGAAAGGGATGAAAAGAAAAACCAATATATGGGGCTAATGGAGAAGTTACTCTGTCTACGCTTAAGCTTGCTTGGATACAAGACTTCTCAACCGCATGGCCCAGGTACAATAGAGGTGTGGGAAACTGGCTGTTTTAACACTAATTAAATTATGTATATATTTAGCCATTTGGTTTATTAGGTAGGTCAATATGATTTACTTTCTATAAAGTCTGGAGTGTCATTATGTCACCTCTGTTTTGTATCTTCTGGTGTTAGACTAGTCTGTCTGTTTATGCTAGAGCAGGGGCACGTTTCCAAGACAATGACATGTGACCCTGATAACAGCATCTGGGAGAGAAAAAGTAGGGAGGGATAATACTGTATTTCCAGCGAGAGGGTTGACATCAAGTTGTATGAATATTGAAACCATCGTAATGACGTCTACTGTAACTGCTGTGAAATTAAACCACGACTAGCACTCCTCCACTGGATTCATTGTTGGTAATTTATAAAATACTGTGCAAATCTACGAGTGAACAACCTTTAGCGTAACTGCTAAAAATGGGTGAAATCTAACAGAGGTTAATGTAATGTACTGTAGCTATGATATCTAGGTGTGGTAGGCAAATTACAGGTGTAGCTCATAACATTAATTGTAGGCCCGCCTTGAATAGAGTGTGATTATTATGTGTCATTTAATTTAGAGAGATAGAACACAAACATGATTAAATGCAGTCCATGTGTTAGATTCCTCGATTGCAATATGTTAACCGGAACTTCTATTTTCTAGTTTAATCTGAACATGACCTGAAGCTATCCAAGAAGACTTTCTGATGCTCAGAATTGTGAGGAAATGACAGCATTCTGTGTCTTCTGTCTAAATGCAAATGACATGTCACCCCATCAATGTGTCCTCTGATAAACTTGAAGAAGCTCTCAAAACAAAACAACTGACTTTGAGGTTTGGAAAATTGCGTTTCCCTCCGAAATTACGATAAAATTGTTGTTGAGTCAAACTGCATGCTAACATGAAAATGCAATTTAAGTCTCCATGGTATATTTCTCCTTGAAACTAATGTGCATTTACTTAAGATATATGTATAGACAGACCCATGTTGATTTATAGCTACATGTTCATACTGAAGATATATTTGCAATAGAAGTCAAGAGCACAATTAATAATATGATATTTCTCTAATTAGTGTACTGTGACAACAGCCAATGTATCCAAAAGAACAACATCTAAGCAGACAAAGTAAAATAGAAAGTGTGTGTATGAACCTACATTAAACACAGATTTAGGACCTACAGTACATATTCATTTATGGTTGTGTAAACAATGATACAGTAAACCATAACAGAAGCAGAAAAATCAAGACATTTAATATGATATGCTATAAAACTCCTATTGTAGCATGATATGAGAAAAGAGAAAACACAATTTCTTCTGGAATCAAGTTTAGTTGAATTAAGATAATGAACATTTTGTTATAAGGGACAAAAACTATGATAGGACCATTCTCAAATGCCTATTTTATTACTTATTAAGATATGAGTGGCCAAAACTATGCAATTCCACGTGGTTATCCTCTAGCCCTGCTAATGTGTTTAGTTTGATGTTCCAAATAATCATAGTTTGAAAAACAGCTTTCATTTGTTTTTATGATTTCTGTAAAGCCTGTGCTATGACCATGGGGACCCCAGGTCTTCCCACAGGCTACAGGCTACCTTCATATCGCCTCCAGTGTAGATAATGCCTACTTGGGCCACAAAATCACAATCATTTACAATTTCTCATCTCACTCCTTCCCGGGTGATAATTTGCCAACGATAACCCATTCCCCAATTGCAGCATCCCGTTCACATTTTAAGTGAATTGACCTACTAACCTATTTTAAGCAAGCAGCTGCTGCAACAGGCTACTGCCTTTCAGATTGAAATGAAGAGAAAGGAGATCACACGGTCCTTACATTTGCTGCCATACTCTTTGTGTCAAAGATGAATGGAGGCATATACACATTTTAAATAAAAAATGTAAGGGGGGGGGGGGTCACATGACACACTGTAGGTTTAGTGGTCATAAAGGGGGTTAAAATGAACCTGACATGCCAGATTAATTGTTGTCACGACTCTGGGGAGCCGTACTGTATATTGAAACTGTTTGTAAATGGCAGGTACAGTACGTTAAATAGAAATTCTTGGCAGTTGCTTGGATGACCCATCTGGTCTTTTTCTCTGTCGGCAAACCTAAACCACGCTTGTATAACATCAATATCAACATGTCGCTGACCGGAAAGTTCCGGTGCTACTCTGACACATTCAAAATGATTCCTAGGCCTTCCGGACTGATTCTCACGCCGAAATTAAACTGAAACACTATAGGGCTATAGGTTCAAATGGTATATGAACAACTTCCTTTTGGGGTGACGGCGTATTGCAACATGCCTGTAGAGAGACATTGAGCCGTCACCATGCCGGGAGAGAGACAGCCCGCTCGGCTCCCAGCCGCTCCCCGCATTGTAGATCTGCCCTCCTCTACACCTCTTAACCACCTCATTACACATCTCTGCTATGCGAGTGAGCGATGACAACCGCATGGATGGGCGGAGGAGAGATGGATGGTGGTGGCGTGGGGGGAGGGGGGTAAACAGGGGATAGGCCTCTGATTTAGATGGCCCATGGTAATTGAAATGGCATCTTATTACCACGCACAATTGTTTATTGTGTTGCCCGTCGAATGAAAAATTGAGCGGAGCGGTGATGAGTTGTCTCTTCCTGCACCGTGGACTGAACCACTGCCTACTCTGAGAAACATGGTCACAGACGTGCACGCACACACACACACACACACACACACACACACACACGCACACACGCGTGCACACAAACTGAATACCTCATCTTGCACGTCATACAATAACGTGCAAACAAAAGAAACACACACACTTAGGATAATCAAAATCGGAGATTACAAACGATTTGTAAACATAGATTTGAAATTGAATTTAGATTAGTTCATGAAGATCAGTGTGTATGTGAGTGTGTGTGTGTGTGTACGTGGAAGCATTGTCTTGTGTTCTCCGTCATATTGGTGTCTGCCCCAAACTTTCTGGGGGTTAATTTAGTTCAAACTAAAGTTTTCGATTTATAGTACTGTAAACACACACACACACACACACACACACACACATACATCTCCATCTTTATGAGCACGAGTGAACAAATGCAAATCGCAGGCACACTGTTTTCACAAGTTCTAGACTAATTAGAACTTGAAAACTGAATATCTGCTCTGGTTGATGGCCCCTGTCTCTAGTTGATTGGGGGTCTATGTTCCCTGACTGGTCTGGTGAAAATATCTTGCCTGTCAGTCACATGAACACACACACTTGCGCAGGGTTGTGTTCCTAAGAAACGGAGCAGAGAGGAAGGCTGAGTTTTTGTGTTGTTTTTCCAAATTGTATTTTCTGGTTGTTTTTATTTTTCCATTTTTTCCACACCTTTCCACCTTCTTTGCCCCACTGCCCACACACGCATGCACACGCACACACACACACACACACACACACACACACACACATGCGCGCACGTTGAGCTTCCAACAGCTGCGGATATCAGCTGGCTTTATTTCTTGGATCAATTGAAATATAGAAGCTGGTGATGTTGGGGGCTTTTTCACAGGGGAATAGAGTTGCCCACGTTGTTTTTTAACGCTGCAACCAGCCGCCAGAAGGCAATTGGATGCATTTCTTGGCCGGTTGACACAGCAGTACCGCTACAGTACATAACAAGGGCCATTGTACAGAGCACAGAATTTCTACACAACGAATTCCTGCTGCGCTGGATTAGAGCTATTGTTCATAACATCGACCAGGGAGTTGGGATGCTCTGGCCGAGACACAGTGTTTTGAAAAACAATGCCAGTTGCATTATTGTCCAAATAGTTGTTATCACCTTTAATAAAATCCTTCCAATACACTATTGTATTATTTAGACAGTGCGTGGCTGTGGCTGCGTACACTACACATGCACAGCAGTACACACAAGGGCGATGGAAGCTATGAAATACGTTTTGGTCATGGTGAAATAAAAACGAAGCACAAACTGTGCCTTGCTCAGTGGCATATAGTTTATATTAATATCATTTGGTCTTGTTAATTCTGGTGGAATACATAATTGATTATAGCAACAAAGGTTACTCAATACCTTAAGACACCTGTAAAATATTCTTTTCATCCCTCTTTAATAAGCGAGGGGTCTGTTCATCAATATCTGGCACTGGCACAGCAGTTGTTTACGCCTTGACATTAAGATTCTCTCATTGTTCCCCCACTTTCCTCCTCCACCCCATGAGATGTTTCCAATCCACCGGTACATCTGTCTTGTCCCTCCATGCTTCCCTTACTGGAAGTGGACCCCCTACTACCTTCTCCTCTCTATCCTCTCCTGTCTTCTCTGTCCTCTCTTCATGTGATGGACGGCGTGATGTGTCTCCATGATGTTCTCTCTTTCTCTCTCTGTCTCTCTCCCTCTCTCTCTCCCCCTCATAGAGATGTATCCATGCGTTCCTCATGTCCATCTGTCTGTGATGGAGCGAGTGTTGGCCTGCTCCTCTGCAGGCCTACAGCGTCCACGCCGTTAATAATCCCGCTAACGAGCGACGCGCCAAATGAGCTTTTAATGGGCTCCGTCTACCTGAGGCTAGAAAGAGAGGGTAGGACACAGGAAGAGAATGTGTGTGTGTGTGTGTGTGTGTGTGTGTGTGTGCGCACGTGTTTGGCGGTCTGGAGGACAGGAAATTATGTCACAGAATAAACTGTAAGGGGGGAGGTAAGAAGAATTGAACTATTAGGAAATAATTAAGGGAGAGTGAGCGGTAGAAGTGATGGATGTGTTGACTGTTTCAGCTGACAGACGTGCTCAAGCTTTGTAAATAGTGGATTGAAATCTGCCCAATATCCCTGTAGTGTACTTTTTTTTTACAACAGCATGCCCTGATGTAATCACTCTTGTCTGTCTATCTGCATGGGCGGAATAATGAGTAATGCGTACAGTATTATACCGTCAGCATCCTGAGGCATTTTCAGAGAACGGAACATTTAGATCGCTTTTTTCTTGTATTGTGTGGTTTCATGACTGTTGGTGTGTTAGCACTATACATTAACGTGTTGTTGCTTGAAGCTAACGATCAATGCTAGCTTGCTTCCACTCTTTATCATCCACCCAACATCTTCACTGCGCCGGGAGAGCTGAGTGCGTTATATATACGCTGAATGTCAAACTCATTTATATCTGTTTGCTCATTGCATGAATACTTTAACTAAACTCCATTTAAAAGTCTGTTTAAATGAACGCCGACTCTGGCTGGGTGCATTTTGTACGCCAGCCATTAAGCCTTGCAGTGTTTGCGTTTCTTTCTCAGAGTGCCGTGATGTGCTGTTACCCATGATGCTGCGGGAGCTTAGCGTGACCCTGGCCAGCATGGTTGATGGGCCTCACGATGAGCGGAGGAACAGCGTGGAGCTGCTCAACAACATCCTGGAGGTTCTCAGCAGGGATAACGTGGTGAGATGGGTGGCAGTTTGTCACAGGGAGGATCCGGGCATTAAGGCCAAGTTATGCTTCTGCGTTGAAGCTACGCAGTAACCTGCCGCAGTAGCCTGACGCGCACCTCTCCAAATATATTACGTTTATTATATTATTATTATTAATAATAATAATAATAATAATAATAATAATAATTAATTATTATATTAAGTTCTCGTCCATCAATGCAGCCATCATCTTATGGATGCAAGCCCATATGCCAGAGTGCATTGGAATTAGGGAGCTTCATAACAGCGTCTTGTAGGATACATAGACTTTGACAACCCTGGTATCATTATTAGAAACACTGGAAAGAAAAATGTTATATGCCTTGCTAGAGCATTATTAAATTAACTTGGGACAAGATGGGAATTTTCCTTCCTTTGATCAATGTTGGTGTAACTAAGAGAATCGCTGGAAAGAAATATTTGTCAAGTCAAGTCAAGTCAATTTTATTTATATAGCCCTTAATCACATTGCAGTCTCAAAGGGCTTTACAACCTAC
>JAODUK010072106.1:0-16344 GCA_027564635.1 Typhlichthys eigenmanni | reverse complement strand
CCCCCCCCCCCCCCCCCCCCCCCCTACCACACACACACACACACACACACACACACACACACACACACACACACTTATTAACAGCTCCAGCCTGGCTATGTATACAAAGAACAGAAGAAGTCTGTGCACACACACAGAGGGATATAGTTTATGTTGTTCTCTGTTCAGTATTAACCAAGCATTAAACAAGACCACACATTTGTTTTTAAGGACAATAATGAGCCTATCGGTAACTAATTTCCACTCCCAAAACTACTGCAATAAAAACTCCACACCTTGTACTGAGAAAATTGTTAAAAAAAATACAGCGACAGAAGGCCTAGCCTATAAGGTTATATAGCGCTTAAACGCACGTTTGAAAAGCATGGGTAGGCCTAAGCGATCGGGAAAACATGTTAGCGCAGGCTGATGATCTGACATTTAATAGCCTGAAATATAACCCAATATGCATGATTTAACTATTGCAGTGTGTTTTATCCGTTCACTGCCAAGCTCGTCTGCCCATCTCCACTATCATTCAAGTTAAAAAATGTTCCGCTGTGTTCTGGGTAAACAGATTTATTGACTTCAAATTAAAAGCTCCGTAAAATATACAAATCTCTCTAAAATAAGTCTCACTATTGTTTACATGTAGCAGGTTGTTATACATGTTTGTCAAATATTCAATTTAAATAATCAACTATAGCCTACTGGTAACTTGTAAATAACCCTTAGTTATATTTCATATTTGACCTGATGGACATTACAGCTAACTTAGATATAAATAGCATATGTGATAAATAGCATACGTGATACAGTTAGTGTAATCTCAATTTCATTTTGTAATTTTAAGAAATTGACTAGTATTCCTCTATTGCAGCACACCTTCTTTAGTCAAAGGGGGACAAATGCCTTCATGCATTCACACTATAAATGTTACTATTTTATTTCCCGGACAAGTAACTTTTATACTCGGACAAGTGAATGACAAATGTACTTGTCCGAAAGGATCCCCCAATCAGAGCTTGTTAAGTTTGGGGTCCCCTGCTGGAGCTGCTGCCCCCGTGGCCTGACTACGGATAAGCGGGTGACAATGGATGGGTGGATGGACAGCTTCTTGTAAATGTGAATTACGCTGTAAAAACCCTCTGTAAAATAGTTACATTGTAAAGAGAAGTAGACCTACTATCCTAGGGGGGGCTTGAATCCGAACAAGTTACTTTTTAACTTAGTGACATCAATTGTGTTTACTGTAGAAAAACTATACCCATATCGACTCCACAGGTGCAGAAGTTGCTCCAGGAGCAGTCGGCTATGCAGCCCATACTCAAGAAGACATCTGCAGAGACAGAGGAAATGATGTTGGTAGTGGAGAAGGAGACGGTGGAGGTTGATGCCAAGAAAGCCATTGTGTCTGTGGATGAGAAGGAGGCTGAAGAAGCCGCGAAACAGGCCCAAGCTATAAAGGTACGCCGTGCGTCCTCATAAGCCCACTCGTCCTACTAGTAGTAGTAGCATAAGGCTTGTAGGGTTTATTTTTTTTTGTTATTGTTTTTTTTACTCAATCAAATCACATAGCACCCTATGGCATTGAATGGATCTCTAGATTATGGATAATTGAGTTGTTTGATTAATCGAAAAATTAATCGTTCGATTTATCGCCAAAGAAATAATCGGTTCATACAGCACTACTGTAGTCTGACTCTGGCGTGATATCTCGTTGGAAATGCACATTTCCAAAGCACATCTGATGACACATTTATAAGGGTGCCCAAGCATTTATTTAGCCCTGTGGAAACAGTTGCTAAGCATTAATCTACCCCATGGCATAGTAGTCTAACTAAATATCTGCTTTGTTTGTGGGGTCAGGCGTTGCTAAGGAAAATCCGATAATCTGATTGGTTATTATTGATGCGTGATTGACAGGTCGGAAAGGTCTATGCATTATTTTACTTAAGTAAAAATTCAAACTAGGCTTCCATTGAACTTAACGCTCTGAGGGTGCAACTGGATGGTTATCTGCCTAAAGTGTAAAGATAATATTGTGCCTGTATGCTAAACACATAATCAGCATTGATTTAGAATGAATGTTCAATCTGAGTGTGATAATGTTCAGGATGAATGTGAGGGCGACCTTGCAGAGGCAATGCCTTTCTTAGAGGAGGCGCTGTCGGCTCTGGACACCCTGAAGACCGAAGACATTTCATTGCTGAAGACCATGAAGAACCCCCCTGGGCCGGTTAAGCTTGTAATGGAGGCCATCTGCATCATGATGGATGTCAAAGCTGACCGCAAACCTGACCCAAGTGGTTCAGGTAGGAGCTTTGATAAATTAAAACAACCATCCTTTACCAACAATACATTTCTTAGAATACACACCAGCTAATTATTTTGTCTGTGCTGCAGGAAAAATGGTCGAAGATTTTTGGGGTCCGTCTTTAAAGTTATTGGGAGGGGCAAAATTTTTGGATGACCTGAAAAAATATGACAAGGACCAAATTCCAGCCGTGGTCATCAAGAAGATCAGAGATAAGTTCATGGATCACCTGGAATTCCAGCCCAGTGTCATCAAGAAGTCGTCTGCTGCGTGCAAAGGCCTATGCAAGTGGGTAAGGGCAATGGTGAAGTATGACCGTGTGGCCAAGGAGGTGGCCCCGAAGAAGGAGAAACGCAGAAGAACTCCTGGCTGAATTCACTGCCAAGCTAGAGATTAAGAGAGCTGAGCTAAAGGTGTGGGAGGACAGACTGCAGGGGCTTCAAGATCAGCTAGCTGCCATGAATAAAAAGAAGCGGCAGCTGGAGGAGAAGATCGAAGTGTGCACCCAGAAGCTGGTCCGAGCAAATAAGCTAATTGGGGGATTAGGGGGAGAGAAGGACAGGTGGACGGAGGTGGCAAGTTTACTGGTTGTGAGGTAATCATATAGCACACACTGTTTGTTTTCTCTGTGGCTCTCAAGACACAGTCATGTCAACGTAGTAGGTTCTTCATCTAGCATGTCTTCTGCCATGTCTGCAAATCACACCTTCTCTGCCGATATGTTATTTTATATTTTCAAAATGAAGTTAGTTTAGGTTTGGAGAAATATCTTTGAATAAAATTAAACTAGCATCTTGAATTTAACAGCACTGCCAAGATACTGGACATTGTACAAAGTTGTCTCGCGCATACCACAATGGGTTTCATGTCAAAAAAGTGTGTGTATTTCAGTTGAGATAAGTAAGCTATACAGGCTATGAGTAAACAAAAGTTTAATATCTCTTTACATGTGTGTCTGGCTGCAGACATGTACTCACGTAACATGCACTGTCAGGCCTGCAACAAAAGCAATGGCGTTTGCATAAAAATGGATCGGGGCTCAATGTTAACATTTGTTGCAACTGGCCCATTGGGTTTGAAACTTTCAGGCCCATAGACGCTCTCTTTTTACTCTCCCTCCTCCAAAACTTGTAATTTATCAGTGTTAGAACAAATCCAAGGAATTATACTATTTAACATGTTTAATCCATAATTAAATGCGTCCTGGATCTTTTAAAGTGTAGAAGCAGAATACACCACAAATTAAGCATTGTCATGTAGTCTACTTGTCTGAAAATCGACTACTTTTCGAGTTCCTTGAATACATTTGTACAGACAAACTGTTAGAGGAATAGATTACTAGTCACTTTGGTATGAAATTGAGATTTCAGATACAGGCTATCATACTGAGTATTATAGCCTGTATCTGAAATCTCAATTAATCATCAATCTGTTATATGTTGAGAATAGCCGAGTTGAGAAAAATTTTTGAGCCGACAGCCAGCCAGGTGAAATATGTGTGAAATAAACAAATATTTCAGTCTAGTAAATGGTCAGATTATCTGCCTGCCCCTGTTTTCCCAATACATTTGTCCTACTCATTCTGTTGAAAGTGGCTTTTAAGCTCTGTACTGCTGTGTTTTTAAACTCCACTCTGTGACAGAAAATACTTATTGTTGGCAAAATTTTCAATTCGAGGTTGTACAGTTAGAGAAAACCTATGCTCATCTCAGTATGCACTGGCGGTGAAGGTCAGTAATAAGTGGCCTTATAGTAATGTCCAACTCTTACGGCCAGGCTACATCGACCGCGTAGCGTAAGCATAGCGTAGGCGGAGCTTACGTGCAATGTAATGTAGGCTACACCTGCTGTGCACATAGGTCGTACAATTTGAACATTTTCTGGGATAGCTAACTATAGAATTCGGACACGGCCATTCATCTTACGTTTTTGCAATCTACACATCACTGTGAAAACAACATCTTCAACAGATGTTTGTGTAATATGGATACGTTTATATACACAGACTACATGTAGCTAGTTAACAGATGAAGTTACCTAGCAACTGCCAGCTGGTAGACGCCCGGTCTACAGTTACTTTGTAGACTAGTGGCAAAATCGATGCAGGGAATCATTCAATCATTCAATCATTCTTGCTCATTTCTTCAAAGCTGTCTAAATGTTAAACGATTAGCATTCTAACCAGACTAGAGAATGGATGCCATGTATAGGAAGGAATTCTAACCGGCCATCTTGATGCTTCTGCAGGTACACCAACCTAACTGGGGACATCTTGCTCTCTTCTGGCATAGTGTCCTACCTTGGGGCCTTTACAGTCGACTACCGCTTAGAGTGCCAGCGAGAGTGGCACATCCAGTGTGTCCAGAGGAAGATGCCGTGTTCTGACGAGTTCTCACTCAGCAGCACTTTGGGCAACCAGGTGGCCATCAGGGCGTGGCAGATCACCGGGCTCCCCGTCGACTCATTCTCCACAGACAATGGCATCATTGTGTCCAACTCCCGGCGCTGGCCCCTCATGATTGACCCCCAGGGCCAGGCCAACAAGTGGATTAAAAATACGGAACGGGGCAACAAGATGAATGTCATCAAGCTGTCCTACTCAAACTATGTGCGAGTATTGGAGAACGCCATTCAGCTGGGAACCCCCATTCTCCTGGAGAATGTTGGGGAGGAGCTAGACGTTGTGCTTGAACCTGTGTTGCTGAAGCAGACCTACAAACAGCAAGGTGTGGAGTACATGAAGCTAGGAGAGAAAATTGTTGAATATTCCAAAAACTTTAGGTTCTACGTGACCACTGGGCTGAGGAACCCTCACTACCTCCCCGAAATAGCTGTCAAAGTCTGCCTGCTGAACTTCATGATAACGCCTCAAGGCTTGGAGGACCAGCTGTTAGGAATCGTAGCTGCTAAGGAGAAACCTGAGCTGGAGGAGAAGAACCACCTCAAGAGCTTGAGGATAAGATCCTGCATGTACTGTCCTCTTCAGAGGACAACATCCTGGAAGATGAGACCGCTGTGCAGATCCTGTCTTCCTCAAAGGACCTCTCTGAGCAGATCAAGGACAAGCAGCAAATTGCTAGTATAACATAGAAGGAGATTGACAACACCCGGATGGGGTACAGGCCCGTCGCAGTGCACTCTTCCATCTTGTTCTTTTACATCTCCGAGCTTGCAAACATCGAACCCATGTACCAGTACTCCCTGACCTGGTTCATCAACCTCTACCTGTTTTCAATTTCTCAGAGCGCTAAGAGTGCAAACCTTACAGAGAGAATCAACAACATCGTTGCCCATGGGGCAGCTTAGCGGGGATGGACAGCATGGTGGTGCTCCGCTGCTTCAGACCAGATAAACTGGTGGCAGCCGTGCAGGCCTTCATCAAGGACAATATGGGCCATGCCTATATTGAACCACCCACCTTTGACATGGCAGAAAGTTACAATGACTCCAACTGTTGCTCTCCACTCATATTTGTGATTTCTGCAGTGTCTGACCCAACTGCAGGTGATTTATGGCTATGATTGAAGTATATATACAGTATGCACTTAGCCATTTATTTAGTCCCATGTGCAAGGCATGTCATGATATTTGCTTGTGCCGTCAGGTCTGCTCAAATTCGTCGAAGACCTGAATAAGAAGATCAAGACCATCTCCCTGGGCCAGGGCCAGGGGCCTATCGCGGAGCAGATGATAGATAATGGAATACAAGATGGAACCTGTGTGGTGCTCACGAACTGCCACCTGGCCACCAGCTGGATGCCCACACTGGAGAGGATCTGTGAGGAGACCATCACCCCAGAGAACACTAACCCCAGTTTCAGGTCAGACATGGCTACACTACAACCATTAGCCACCCTGAGGGATTACCCGGGTGCGTACTGAGTTGGGCAAGAAAGCTTTAATTTAAGCTCTATCTCACTAGGCCCTTTTTTTACTTGCAAAAACATTCCCTTTCATTACATATGGTTTTTTGCAGTTCTGAATAAGTTACAAATCTTATTTTGGTATTAAAATGTAGATAACTTGTGAGGGGTCAGGTTAAATATTTCATGTGGATTACACTGCTTCTTAGTAAATTAATCTCAAATACAGCAAAATTATCTTTTTTTCTTTTCTTTTCATTTTTGCCTGACATAATGTACTACTTTATGTAATACCTTTATTGAAATTATGCATATACAACTTCTTCACACTATAGGACTACAATACAGTATATTTGTTCAAGGATTAGGGCATTGTGATTGAACATATAAAAATGCTTATGGGTTTTATTATGAATGTCAGAAATTTTAAATCGGTTTGGCCTTATACATATTCAGATAAATAAATAAGTATTCATAAATGTGCTTATATATGTTATTATATTATTAATATATGTACTAATCTCCAGTCTGAGTCTAAAGGTTTAATTTTCTCTCAGTCAGAAATTACATTCCAGCCGTCTTTGGTGCGAACGATGACATAACTGCCAATGCCTGCGAAATAGCCAGAGCTGTGATTGGCCAAATTAAACATGCGACCCCTTAAAAAATTCCTCTCGGTCCGACGAAGAAAGGAAGTGACGTTTTAGAGGCAGTTCAGTCTTCCAAAGACTGAAGATGTCTTTTATCGACGTCATCTTTCCAAAATGGATTACATTCAATGCGTTCGAACAATGCTAAAGGCTTTGAATTACAGTTTTAAAAAGATTCTTCGCTCAATTCAGGGCAGATTTTTTCAACTAACGCATAACAGGTAAGATTTTAAGATGACCTCGGCCAGGTCGCTCTTGTAAAAGAGATTTCAATCTCAATGAGTCTTTTACCTGGTTAAATAAAGGTGTGTGTATATAACGATGATGAACATGCTAGGGGGTTGAAATGCTGTGTCTTCTCCACAGGTTGTGGCTCACCAGCTATCCCTCTGACAAGTTCCCCATCAGCATCCTGCAGAATTGGGTTAAGATGACAAACGAGCCTCCGAAGGGAATGAGAGCCAACCTGTTGCGCTCCTACCCGAGTGACCCCATTTCCAACCCGGAATTCTTCTGCAGCTCCAGAAAACAGGAAGTGTGGCAGAAGTTCCTGTTTGGTCTCACCTTCTTTCACCCCCTGGTGCAGGAGAGGAGGAGCTTTGGACCTCTAGGTCAGTGGTTCCCAACCTTTTTTATCTTATGCACCCTTTGAGCTGTTCTGCCACAGCAATAGCTCCCCCATATTTGTGTGTGGATGATTCCCCTAAATGTGTTCTATTGAACGCACATGTCCATGTGTTAGCTAGCTGATATAATTGTGTGCAGAGGATCAGCATGAGACAGCTTAACATGTTCCTGGAGGAGTACGAGGAGATTCCCCTGGAAGCCCTGACATATCTGACTGGTGAGAGGCCTGCGTCTGTAAAGCAGCATAGCATCACATCACACAGGATGCAACATTGTGCCAGACATCAGGACTGAGCTGCCAGCCATGCAGGGCCTCTACACACACAGGTGTAGGTAGGATGAGGGCCCTGAATGGTATCCAAGCTCTACTGGAACTGGCAAGCCAGAGTCAGGAGGTTTACAAACTTGTTTACAAACTGGTTTTTCTCCCACAAGCCATCTGCTGAGCTGATGGCTTGTGGGAGTGCATAGGTGACGCTAGTCACTTTAACTCATACATCAAATGATTAACAAATACACAATTGTTTGATTGTTAATCATCCTATTACCCATGTATGTTGGTTGTATACATTTCATTCTGTATTCATTATAACTATTTTACTCCATCCATTTACGCCACCATGTCTGCAGTGTGAACTGTGACCAACCATTTAGCTAGCAGCCACTGCTGCTGTTGTGTGTACTTGTGTCTAAACAATGCCTGTCATCATCCCAGGTGAGTGCAACTACGGTGGGAGGGTGACGGACGATAAGGACAGGCGTCTGCTGCTCTCCCTGCTGTCCATCTTCTAAAACCAGGAGCTGATAGACCAGGAGGGCTACCCCCTGTGCGAGGGGGAGCTGTACTACGTGCCGCCCGACGGCCCACACCAGGCAAGGCTTCACTTACTAGACCTCACAGGCTGGGAATGGGAGATAAGGCCAAAGTTACATACAGTAGCCTAGACTAGGCTATATTAGGTACAGTAGTAAAGTTACATATTATATATTATATTATCGCAGAGCCGGCCTTTACTTTTAATGTGACGTGCTAATGGACGGGAGCGACTGACTTTGACAACCCTGTCAGATCAATTGAATGCGCTGGGCCTGCGGGGTTACAAACTAAGCAAACTCTTTTATTAGTAATCCTATGCTAAAACCCATATTACGCTGCGTCTAGCAGGTTGCTAACTGGTTCATGTTGAACACTGTCACGCTGGTAAGCTATTTACTGTGAGTTGTTCAGCGCGGTAATCAAAAACAGTTTTAATGATAATTAATATTTGGAACGGAAAATAGCAACCGTCTGGAATTTTCCAGTTTATCGTGAAACCGCTAACTGTTACATCCATAACCACTGATGTCACATATTAGGTATTACAGCTATAGTGGTCATTTCTGACCATGGTTAATATTTGTGTTGTTTTCAGACCTATGTTGAGTTCATATGCAATCTGCCCATTTGTGCAGACCCCAGTGTGTTTGGGCTCCATAGCAACGCTGACATCACCAAAGACAACCAGGAGACCAATCAGCTGCTGGACGGCGTGCTGCTGACTCTGCCCAGGCAGCTGGGAGGAGGGGCCAGGTCTCCTCAGGTCAGTGGTGTATATATAGTACCCAGAGAAATGTGTTCTCCTGTGGCGTTCAGAAGAATAAAGCTAGTGCCCAGAGAGTGGACACAGCATAGGCTGCCATATAACTGTAAGTGTCTCCTCTGGCTTTAGGAAGTGGTGGATGAGTTGGCTGAGGACATCCTGTCCAAGATGCCACCAGTGTTTGATGTGCAGGCTGTCATAACCAAGTACCCCATTGTGTATGAGGAGTCCATGAACACAGTCATCACGCAGCAAATTATCCGCTTTAACAGGTAAAAACTACTTTCACAGAAATAATATACTATTTGGATGTTTTGAAATATGCTAGACATTTTGGGCCTTATGTACTAATGTGTTAGCGCCTGTTTTAGGCGCACTTTGCACCTAAAAACATATCGTATGTATAAACAGCAAGCACATGGCTAGAACGTAGGTTTGCCTGCTGGAAAAACACAGGACTGCAAGTTGCGCTTTTTTCATCTATAAAAAGTTTTGCACTTATTTGTTAGTGGTTGTCGATGGTCTGTAGACATTTTCCTTTCACACAACAGTAGTGAACATGAACATATGTGCTGTGTCAGGCTCATTCAGGTGGTGCGTATCAGCTTGACCAACATCCGTAAGGCTCTGAAGGGCTAGGTGGTCATGTCTGCCGATCTGGAGAAGGTCTTTGACAGCTTGCTGATTGGCAAGGTGCCTGCCATGTGGGCAGCCAAGTCGTACCCCTCCATGAAGCCGCTGGGCAGCTATGTGGCTGACCTGGTAGCCAGGCTTCTCTTCCTACAGGTAACACGCACGCTGTGTACAAGCCAGCCTTGTCGACATTAGCTAGACACTAAATCTCACCCACAGATGAGAGAATCACTGGCTTAGCGCATGTCAAATTACATATGTTTACAACGCGTGCTTTGCTTAAAGGTCTTTGCCAGTGGTTATAGTTCATATCTTGTATACTAAAACACTGCCTGCCAACTCCAAAAACATAATTACACAATATAAACACCCTAAAATGTTAATATACCATAATTTTCTCTGTTCTGTAACTATTAGTCATGTACAATACACTGCTGGGTGGGCGTCAAAAATTGTACTAAATTTAACCATATTGGAATAATAACAAGAGCCTTATAATGCATTTCTATTGAAGCAAAAATCGAACGCTTCTCTCAAAGTGGGCGTGACACGCACACAAACACAAACACAAACAGGCTGTTTTCGACCGCCTGGTGCCGTACCGGTGCCCAGTCTAGAACTGGTTCCACGTATTTAAAAACATTAATAAATACTGGAGTCGGTTGCAGAAAAGCCAGAACCGGCACCGCTCTGCAAAATTGATGATCCCTAAAGTTATAACCAGTTAGAATCAGTCATTGGCTGTTGGTTGACGTAGTTACAATGTTCTCGCTATTGTCTGCTGGGAGACAAAACATGAGGGAAAGCAATGAAAAGTAGAGCCAGTAATGGTATGTGGAAGAAATGACGTATGGGCTTCGACAGAAATACAGGAGAAATTGTCAGAAATGCAGGAGAAAAACCAAAATACCGTAGTAGGCTGCCTATATGTTCAAGGCAGCGAAAAATGTAATCATGACTCCGGAGAAAGTTTGAAGTTTTGAATGTGATTGAAACCAGGAACAATCGTGTCCCAATGTGTTTGTGGATATTTCCAAAAACAAAGGGAGACGATCTTTGGAGAATTAGCAAAAGCGAAACTACTAAACTGCTACAGGTAGGCCTACTGACTTCACTTGCTACAATTTAACATCAAACTGCCATTTGAAATTTACAAACTGGGATCTCTTTCTCTCTTTTACAAACAGCACATCTCTCTCGCTCTCTCTCTCTATAGATATAGATATTTTTCTGTCTTACAAACAACGCATCTCTCGCTCTCTCTCTCTCTCTCTCTCTCTCTCTCTCTATACAGTGAGTGTGAGAGTGAAAGCACTGTGATACAGTTCCTACATCAGTGAAGCTATTGTTGAATTGCTTCCGTCTGTTTTTTTTCATTGGTCAGGACTGGATAGACAAGGGTCCACCGGTGGTGTTCTGGCTCTCAGGCTTCTACTTCCCGCAGTCATTCCTTACAGGCGTGGCTCAGAACTTTGCCAGAAAGTACAAGATTCCTATTGACCATGTGGCCTTTGAATTTGAGGTACAATAAACGCTCTAACATTGTTTTTAGCTAGTTTTATATTGTTTCCTCAGTACTGAGTAGTAGTTCATGAGGTATGTTTCCTACACATGCTGGATGTGTGTTTGTTGGCCAGGTGACCAAACAGGAGAACCAGATGGATGAGAGACCCGGTGATGGCGCCTATGCTAAGGGCCTGTTCCTGGAGGGGCGTGCTGGGACAGGGAAAAGATGGTGATTGACAGCCTGCCCATCCTGTGGCTGCGGCCCGGAGTGAAGTCTTCGCTCCCAGTCAGGAACATGTACGACTGTCCCGTTTACAAGACCAGCGCCCGCCGGGGAGCGCTGTCCACCACGGGACACTCCACCAACTACGTGCTGACCCTGGGTCTGCCCTCAGACAAGCCTCAGATGCACTGGATAAACAGAGGGGTGGCTTGCCTCTGCCAGCTGGACGACTAGCAGTCTCCCAAATGATACTAATTCATATATTAGGAATCGCTATATTTCTCTGTCACTTGTTAATTGTCATTCATTCACTTATTTCTTGAGATTTCACTGTCAAATGTATAAAGTAGATATTATGATACTGTATTAAAATTACTTTGTAGACAGCCAACTTGTTTACTAGTTTAATTTGCTCTAGATTTGTCTAATATATGCTTGCAGGCATCAACCTAAAAGTGCTTGGCCTTGGACTGCCAAAGACCTTTCAAAAAAATCTATCTTGTAAAGAGATCGTAAGGAGGTTCATGGAGGGTGGTGCAAAATATGAATGTGGCACAAGAAGCATTATGTCACAACTTATTAAGAGAATCGGTAACACTTTAAATTACCACCCGGTAAGTACTGGGTAAGTACTGGGTAAGTACAGTGTAACAAAAAGTGTAAGTACAGGGTGTAATTCTATTTTTTTTTTGTGGTAATTACTCTGTATTTTACCAATATTTTACAAATAACATACTTAGAATTACAATGTCAAAATCACTGTACTTCTAAACTTAAGTATAGGTTACTTACAGTTATGATACTTGGTATGTATGGGGTAATTTACAAACAGGTACATGACTCGCAGTTCTTATTCATTGTACTTTTACAATTTATTCCAGTTTACTTACAGGCATGATACAAGCACTAGTGGGTATTTATGGGTAATGTACAAACAAGTACTCCATGTAGTACAACGTGCTCCTACAAAGAGAAAAGATGGTACAAAGGAGATTATTTTTCTATTTGCTATAAATAAAAATATACATTACACCACTGGAGATTGCATTTGTCTGGGGTCAGAAATTATAAATTAAAGCTAGAACCGGCAGAATTTTTATATTCTGATAGGTGTACGTGTTTGACCTTATCAAAAAAGCAGATGAAATTGTTCTTCAAACACAGAAAACATCACTATTGTTTTCCATTCATTTGATTCCATTTATCTCTAAGCGCTTGAGACAGAAGAGTTCATATTCATAATTCTCCCTCCCAGTATTAGCAAAATATCTCAGACAGAGAAGTCTTTACAGTGTCACAAGCATATGTGGAGTACTGTATTTTTAGCTTTTTTTGTAGGCCATGTATCCTTGAATAGCTTTTACAAGTGATCTTTTTATTAAGACCTCTCTTGGGGGAATACGGTCATCATTGAAGCTAGATCAAAACGCAACTTGAGTGGTGTTTTCACATCTACTGAAGCATTCTTTGTGAAAAGATAATACATGTTTAAAGTGGTAGAGTGATGCTTCTGTCTAAATGAAAAAACAATTGCATTGTCCTAAACAAAAGCATTTTAAGGTGTGAAGTAACATTTGCCATGTTTAGCAGATATAATGTAGAATTGACAGTTAACCACTAACATGTTAAAACAACCTGCTGTTTTCATGCGATATAGTGAAATTCATAGACTATCTGGAAGGATAGCTCTGAAACCTGCATTGATATTGTGACGGCCCTGCCTTGTTTCAGCAGACCCTTATTGGCTGGGTAGGTCCTAATTAGGCAAATTAAGTACACCTGGGCATGTCCATTATATAGGTGTGTGCAGCACACTGTCTGTGTGACTCTCCTGGCACCACACATGTTGGTATGTTTCTTAGTTTTGGTTAGTTTGTTAGTGTTGTTAGCATGCAACACGCACCACATATATTCAGTACTTACACCTACAGACATTCACACCTCATTGTATGTTTGTTAGTTAAGAGTTTGGTTTACGGCCCATGAGCCAGGTCGTAACAATATACTACATATTCACAAAACTGACCTTTTTGCTATCTTTTATAAATCCAGGACTCTAGCAGAGCAATATTGAATATTGCTTCTTTCTGATCAAAATCTGAAATTCATCAAACTCAGTAAGCGTAGCTACAGTATATTAACTTGTCTCTTATTTTTAAGGAAGGAATATGTTCTCAGACACATCTTAGTGTTGTGTATTACCATCAGTTAAATACATATGTAAGCAATAATTTAATAAATTAATATGTAATATATGTGTATATCACATCATCCGCGCTGTTACAGTCAGGACCACTACTGACCTCTACTGTTATTGTCAAATTCATATTTCCTCACATTTCGCTAGCTTAGCATTCCATGTGGCTGCTGAAATCTGGTATTTCTACACAGCCCTGGCTCCATAAATAGTAACATAAGCAAAGTGGCGAACAGCACTCACAACAACAATGTCCTTAGCTTCGCAGTGTTTTTCAATAGGTGCATTTACATGGATCCTATTATTCAGTTTGGAATCGGTTAAACCCAAATAATGAAAATGATCATATAAACACCTCACTCAGAAGGGAAAGGCCAACCCCAGTTTAAATTTGATTGCGAAGCAGAGGGGTAGTGAAATCTGTTCCATAACCCGATTGAAAGAAGATTTCTACTATGTAAATGGTTAAACCTGATTACGGCCTGGTTGCGCTCTTCTGCTCATGCCCCATCTTAAGACACTGTTGTATTGTGTGATGCCGAATTCATTGAAGAGAAGGCAGGAGGATAGATTTGCACATCCACATAATCTGGACAAAATAATTGTGACATGCGCAAATTGGTGAATGGGAGCTGGTACGGTGATTTAATCTGTAGCCGTAAATCACACAAATAGCCTCACTCCCTGATGTGCCTGCACCAAAGGCTAGCCGTCTTAACCTGTTTGCTAGCTGGACACGTTACATTACTGAGTCTATAATGTGTGCATGTTAAACACCGATTACGATGAATTGCGACGGCACATTTAAACACAAGACTCGATTAGATTACATCCTATTTAAACAGGCAACGCAAAATCTCCAATCGGAAGAATTCCATTTCGAATGACAAGAAAGTGTCCATGTAAACCCAAGTAATGTGTGGGACAGAACTTCTGATGGAGTTTGTTTCGATTAGAGCTTGAAGTTAGCAAGCGTTCTGGAGAATGACTAACCTTACCTTTTAAGAGCCACTGCTTTATAAAAGCAAAGTAATTCAGCACAAATCCCTCAGACTGTAACAATATAATGTTCCCAACTCATCAAAAGAGAATCTCAAGAATACGCTATAGTTTATTGGATTTGCAAATATATTCGTTTACCATTTCATTGTTTAAAGCTGCTGAAGGAGTACCCTATGCCATTGAAGGGAGAGGCATTTTTGTTTAGCTAGAGTTCAAATATCAACAAGATTTCTCCAGAATAACTGACTACACCTTTAATGAAGACAGGAAAATAATGTATAGCTACCAAATATGCACACATGGAACAAATAAGACCATTATGACCACAATGACCCACTGTAGATCAGCATAAGGTAGTAATTATAGCCTCATTTAATTACAACATTAACCTGTTTGTCGTCACAATCTAGACATAGTGACTATTCATTTCCGCATGTCAAATGTAGCGTTATGTTTTATTGTTTCCAGTAGTTTTCCAACTATCATTGGCCCTGACCTGTTGTCCATGTTATTTATTCTGTCCCTACTCATCCTATCTCCACCCTGGTCATATCCAGTATAGGAACTGGTTTTCCAAGTCAGCGGCGATAATTAATCAAGTCACACAAACGCCGTTCCGCTGATGGAAAGTTGGCAAATGGCGAAACATTTTGGGTTCTGTGTTTTCAGGCAGTCTCAATCAATCTTTTTTGTTCTACAGATGTGCAAGCATAATGAGTATACATTTTTGTTCCAAAATTAATGAGTTTTCAGCTTTCATATTGGCAGAATGCCTTCGGTGTCACCTGCACTGAGACATTTTTAACCGCCCTTACAGATGCATCCAAAGTAGGGCCAACAGGCTTTACTTGGCTCAGCGTCGCCATACGCAATAGCTTTGACATTATAGACATTGTTATAATGGCATTATTTCTATTAAACCCTTTCCAACAGTCAGTACACAAGCTCATAATATTAACTGAAGGAGGAGGTGAAATCAGTGGCAAAATTAAAAAATATATTAAGATTGAAAATAACCTAATCCGCTACACGTAGGGGATTAGCTACATCGTAGGGGATTACCTTGGCATAATTACATCTACATGTTATTTGTTAGCCCTGGGGACACAATAGTCAGCAATAAATAATTTTAAATGTCATAACAAACATGTTGAGTACCTCAACTGTATGAGTATGTATGTCAAGTTCTGATGAATATTTTAATTATTTTATTGACTGCTACATGCATGCATGCGCGCATGCACATACAGTACAAACATAAACACACACACACACACCACCATCAGAAACAAAAGCATTAGAGCAAAGCTGATATTTTGGAACTGGTAGATTATCACACACCACTTGAATTAAGTGAAACTGAATGAGCTGGAACAATAAAAAGTAAGACCCTGCAAAACATTTCACTAAATAATCCTGTTCTGCAATTAGACTGAACAGCTGGCAGAGACATAATATAAATGTTAATTATGTCACCAAAAATGTAATGTTGAATCTTCTTTTTCTGAAGAGAAAAATCAATCTTTCATAGAGAGTGAACTACAGTATGAAACAATCATTCAGCTCTTGTTTATGTGTGATCATGCCGTTAGCCTCAATTCCTAATGTGCTCGAGAAACTATTTAAACATCAACACGAGCAGAGGAATCCATTATGACCTTTGTAGCGTTATCGGGTCATGTACAAGTATTATTATTAATATTATTAAACGGGGCACCACTCACTCAAATATGTTCTAAAAATCACTCAGTAATTTACCAAGTGGCC
>JAODUK010072095.1:0-16345 GCA_027564635.1 Typhlichthys eigenmanni | reverse complement strand
TAGACTCAAGTAAAGGCTGGCTCTGTGACTCTAGACTCAAGTAAAGGCTGGCTCTGTGACTCTAGACTCAAGTAAAGACTGGCTCTGTGACTCTAGACTCGGGCCTTGTACGTAGCGATCGCTACGCTACCTGCTCATAGAAGGAGCAGCAGAGTGCCTGACAGGTACACCTACTGTATTTTGCATGTTTATCCAAATGATCTTGCCACTAAATGCAAAAGAAGGATTCATAGCCTGACATGCATTACAAAATGTACCATAACTACCTGAACTGACGTTTGGTAACAACATTTGTAATGAATTAGTTTCCGTTTAACTAAGGGCGCAAACAACAACAGCAGCAGGAGGCCGCATCAAAACTTAGCAAGCAGTTAGAAGCAAACCCCTTTTGGACCAAAGGAAACGCTTTGCTTTAACATTAGTTTCTTAGTCACTATCACAGCAAACTCATCAAGGCCACATCGTCGTCATCCAACCTCTCTTGCCTCTGACAAGTCTGGGCAAATTACTTTTGTTCTGCTGGAGGTGGTACTAAGCCAGCCGTGTGAGACCATCCTGTCATAGCCAGCTCCGGTTTGCCTTCGCCACCAGTTATCAGTCTGGAACCCCTCAATACAAAAAGCGTTTTTCCAAAAATGTAAATTGTATAAGAGTGACACGAATATCTCTCTGCAATCAAACATCCTTATACTCCATTGGGCTAGAGTATGCTTTCCATCTCAACCAATCAACATAAGCTAGAGCCCCGATGTAATAATGTTAGCGGTAAACAGACGCCATTCATCCTAGGGTAGCTTCCTGTATCTGTCAGGTGGGTTTCGCCCCTGCCACGCCCCTTCAGGAGATCAGTGGCAGGTCCAGTCTACTCATTTCAGAAGAGAAGTGAATTTAAGCACAGATGATCAGATTCTTTCACCCCGTAGTTACCGAAATAAATATTTAACCACATTTTCCACAAGTCACACACACACCTTCGCAAACATTCAGACTCTCCAAATGGTATTTTTTAAAGACAAATCAGGAAATGGGTTACTTTGTTTGAGACCTGGCTTTCTGTCTCAGCAACAACCTCGAGAGATCTGGAAACACAGATGCCCATCTTTGTTTAAATGTTCCCACAGTTAATACCGTTAACATGCAATGTACAACCCAAGGCTCTCATCCAGGCAGAGGCAAGGGGAACACGGCCACTTACGAAACCAGAAAGAGAACCAAGCTTGTATGCTCAATCTTGTCTTATAGAGCAGCATTTCCCCAGCCCTGGTCATGGAGACCCACTGCCAGCCATGTTGTGGATGTCTCCCTGCTCATGGGGACCCACTGTCCTGCAGGTTGTAGATGTCTCCATGCGCCAATCCTAGTCCTGGGGACCCACTGCCCTGCATGTTGTAGAGGTTTCCTTGCTCCCACCCTGGTCCTGGGGACCCCCTGCATATTGCAGATGTCTCCCTGCTCCTCAACCTGACTAAATGTAATGGGTTGTCATCAATCTCTGCTGAAGCCTGAGAGTGGCCCGTTCATTTGAGTCAGATGTGTTGTTGGAGCAGGGAGACACATTTAGTCATGATTTAATGTATATCATGTTACCAAGTTCTTCAGTGAAGAGAGTTTTAAAAACAAATCTTAATACAAGTCATTGCTGTAGTCGACGTTATCTGTCACCAGGGATCTCATTATGCATTTTATGTGGCAGACGATCAAAATCACAGTGAGCAAATACAGTATAAATATAACACTACTGACAGAATACTGTCTTGCAAATGTGTTGCAATGCCAGAACAGAGTCAGATACTTACAGGTCCCATGATAGTAGCTTGCCAATGAAACACTAAGAGGGGGGAAAGAAAATTCTGCTTCAGAAGAGGAAAGAATCATTTTAAATGGGGTTAACACAATGACAAGGTGTGGCTAGGCTAGGGGTGGGCATTATGCTAATTGTATATCATGCAATGGTATATAAAAGATAGCGGTAACATTTGCGTTAGCACAAAGTCCATATTGTTTTTTTGAAAAGACAAGTTGGCTGGTTTGAACTGTGGGACCTCTGGCCGAGTTCATAGAGTGCTTTGGCACATCACATCTGACACCTGCTGAAAGGCCAACTGTCACCTTTAGAAGTGGCTTGGCTCTTGACATCACACCATGAGTAAATGAAGCATAGTGCCACCTGCCTTTACATGAGAAGAGGTCGTCTTTAACTCAACAGCAAATGTCCAGCGTACTAGCACACCGTTAGCAAAGCTAATAATGGTGGTCTTCGCTACAATGAAGGCATGTGATACCTAGCCTATCTCTATGGTATGCTAACCATAACACAATGATAACATGGGTAAAGCGTATGCTGAACCGAAACATAGGGAAAAGAGCCCATCATTAGCACGGAGCAACAGGGCTAACCAAAAGTGTTATGTTCTTACAATCTTCTCCTACAGGTCCAGCAGAGCACTGGGCAGGAGGGTCCCTAGACAGGTCATTCAGCTCCTGGAGGAGACAGACAGACAGACGCCGAGAGGAAGGCTGTTAGATGTGGCAATAGAGCCTATTCAAATTGAAGAACTGAGTTTCACTGCAGACAACTGGACATGTACAAAACACACGCCTCTGCTGCATCTAGACTCATATTGTTATAGTAATGTGTTCTACATCAACACATCTTACTGTTAAAGACAGTAATGCTGTATTCACATGGAAAGTGGTAACCAGGTGTAGTTCATTTTCAGTGAGAGTTCAAATGAGCAACGTGCCTCCCAAAGTCTAGATTTGTGTTGTGGCAATAGTATCTATATCCGGAGTAGAGTGAGTGACATCACCATGACATGCCGTTCAACTTTTCCATGACCTGTGTGAATGCAAGCGTAAGGTGACCAGGTCATACATCAGGTTATACTGTACTAGGTCATGTGATGTGACCTGTAAGGAGGGTTTGTGTTTCTCATTCTTGAGGCAGGCTGACATCTTCCACCTAGCCTGATGTTAAGTTATCTTAAGGGGTGTTTTGCTGTTAAAACCAGCACTTATTGTGCTGCTCAAGGTCACACACACACACACAGTCAGATGAACAGAAACAGTTGCTACCACCAACCTATTTAAATTGTAAAACTGGTTTCCTGTCAGATGTTAGTCAAACTAGAATTACATGACTTAAAATCAGCTGTGTAGTGTAAAGTTAACCCTCCCACTGTCCTAAGGCATTTCAGCAGACTAGCAGCAGGGGGAGCGAACCGCGGAATGTCATATGTCCGTGTTGTGATTGCTGCCCGCTACTGGCAAGTGCACCAGGTCATTTTGACCCATAGGACAGCGCGAGGGTTAATGACAAATTACACTATCACAGTTTATATGGGATTCCTTGCTTTTAGTTACTTTATAAGTAAAGAAACTGCATCGGACGTTCTGCCGCTCTAGGCAAGACAAAAACAATGTCGCTTTGGGAATATCGACAGTGTAAAATAGGCTAAGCTTTCAGCCTATCGATGTCAATGACCAAGCCTAGTCATCTACCAATATCTCCTCGCATTTCACTAGCTTACCCTTCTATGTGCGTGCTGAAACAATCTGGTGCGTCTACACAGCCCTGGCTCCGTAAATAGGAACTTAAAGTGGCGAACACCGCTCACAACACCACCACCACAACCACTCACAACAACAAAGCCACTTGTTATCGGCTTTGCGGTGCATTTCACTGTGTGCGTGTGTGGGGGGGGGGCTTATTACCTTAATCTTGCCTGGTGAGCCAATTTGACTTATCCACAATACTAAAAATCAATTTAATTTTTTTTTGATAAATACACACACACTGTTAGTTTGAGTGTAGATTTGGGAAAAAAAAATTCCACTCACTTGCAAGAAAGTGATTGTATGTATAAAGTCCCAGTGATGAAAAAGATTTTATTCCAGTGCTTTAGTATCCCCTAGAGCTAAACAACCAAGCTAATAATAAATATACCAATTCCAATTAAAATCCACTATGTGTATCCTACTATAGACAAAGCACTTAGTAAGTTTGTAAACAAGGTTTGATGAGTTACAGCCAAATATGTTAAGTCAACAAAATGATTGAGACTGTAAAACACTACCGGCATGTAGAAATGCAAAACAGGCCAAACAAGTTAGGTTGAGGTGTAACCACAATAAGGTAGAAGCTGATCTCATGTTCTACATCACACGCTTGTGTCATATCTCTTAGTGAACACATTGCCCTAGATGCCAGGCTAGTTTAGTTAGATGGTTCAGGCCCACACAGCTCTTTATAGATGTTTAGCACCACAGCAGAAGCTATTTTTACACCCTCAGACAGGAGATAAACCAGCGAAGGCATAGACAGTTAAAGACACTACTAGTATGACAGGGTTTGGATTTCTTCTTAGAGGAAAGGCTAACTGAACTGTGTTGTGTGTTGGTATGTGACATGCACCCCAGCACTCCCGGCTCAACTTTCAGAGTCACTCGGCAGAAATATTGTCCTAACACCATTTGACATCTGGCTCGCCGTTATTTCAGAGACCACAAACATAGTATAAAATGAACCCTCAATAGAACATGCAGTTAACACTAAAACCAGGAGTATCGACAAATACACCGTTTTATAAAGTACTATATCTACACACGATACGCGGATAGTTGTCAATATCACCATATTGGGAAAAAAAACTGGTAATGGGGGATTCTGGCCTGGTTAACGGGGGCGCTATATTCATCACATTATTATTTGGAATGAATATGTTTTGGTCTGAAAAAGCAATACCTTTGTGACAAATTATACAGATATAGCGGTTACATTTAGCTTACGTTAAAAATGGAAATAAAAACGAGTTGGTGCTTTAGGCGAATAATACAGAACACGCCAGCATACTCTAGTAACCATTCGCTTTAATCTGTATTTAACATCTCAGGGTTTCGACTTCAGTAGTTATATGACAATACGATGGGATCGATTTACCTTGTGGATCCGCTTTAAAGCCATTCTATGTGTGAGGCAGAGAAAATGATAAAGAGCAGGCGGAGGCTAGTTAGGTAATGCTAACTAGCTAGCATCTATCTAGCAGTCGGCTAGCTGACTGTGCTGACACTAGCAGGCTAGTCTACATACGCTGCTAACAACTTAACGCAGCGACACGTTAAACGTCGAGTCCTACTGATAATGTATCTGCCAGCTCGTCAACACGCCGCTGCTCGCCGTCACTGTTGATCACAAGCGACACACCGAGGAACAAGATGTCTGCCTGCAGCCTCGGGCTCTCGAACCACACTCACTGACGTCAGCAGTGCGACGACGCAAATCGCGCAGCCGAGCAGCCGGAGAGCCAATTAACTACGTGACCAATCAGAGGCCAACGAAATCCATTAAGACCCACTGCTTTTCCTACCTTAACTCACAGCCGGGCAGGTAAGATAATAAGAGCTGATTGTCCTAAGAAATGGTCTTGATTTACCATTACGCTAACACATAACGCCAAATAGCCTCCTCTGCCTACACCTCGTTTGAGTCTTGGCAGGTCTAATAAAATGTATTTGTATATTTCTGCTCCTATATATTGTATTTTTCTATGGCATGGCACATAAAAATATATTTTTTAAAGCGAGGTTATATAGGCTATAAGATAATAGGGTATTTGTGTAAAAAAACAGTCACCGCTGTACCAAAAATGTACTGAACCGTGACTTCTGTACCGCGGTATGAACCGAACCCTGACTTCAGTGTACTGTTACACCCCTATTGGGTAGGCATTATTTTCAATACAGCTTTATTGATGTCTTTTTGTAAATAAATATATGTCCAAAGATTTTAAATATTGACAATGACATTCCATGCACTTGAAATGAAATTATATTGGTGGGATGTCTTACATTGAATCTGATCTATCCTAGTGATTATTTTGCATATTAACAACCCCCACCTCCTAATACATAAAGAGGTTGAAAGAACGATTCTCGGTAAGGAACGGAGCTACAATTTTCATCTTCCTTCAAGGAGATGTAATTCCCATCACCATACAGTACAGCAAACAAAGCCAAGTACTAAGACATTTTACAGTGACCCAGAAGTACGACCAAGTAGGTAATCTGTATTTGTGTCAAGCCTGTAAACAGGGAAATCTAAAATCCCATGACAAATTAAAAATATTGGGGCCACTCCTGTTCATTGTGTGCAGTACAGTCATGTGCCTGCAACAGGTTGGCCTGCAAACGTCCACTTCAACTGCTACACTCATGACCAGGGCTGGGATGTAACTGATTACTGTACATGTAAACACAGAACTAACTGTAATCCATTACGGTTACCAACTAACATAGTGGAATCATATTACATGTATTCTTTCAAAATTAGATGATTACCTCTAGGACTACTTTCAAATTTACAAGGGAAGTTAGCAGAAAAACACAAACGTAATCAGATTACGTTCTAAAATTAAATAATCCAAAAATTATGTTACTGAGTATAATTTTAGTCTATAACTGCGGATTACATTTAAAAAAGTAACATACCCATCTATGCTCATGACACCCCGACAGTATCTCAAAATCAAAACCAACTCTTTCACCCATCATCACCTGTCTTGTCAATCACGTTAATGCGCAGCCGCAGACTACAACAGGTTTATCAATGGCCTTAGAGGCAGACAGACATGGAACAGAGGAGAATGTGGTGGGTTTTTGGGTTTCTCGTTTAGTAAATCTTGCTGTTTCACTCTTATTAGCTAGCACTCGTAACTGTCAGATCTACAGCAAGATCTTTGAGGAGAAATGTTTTCCCTTAAATTAGATATAGTTTTTCATGTGTGATTTAAAAATAATATTGAAAAAAGTTTGTGTACCGGTATGGGCATACAAATATAGGCTAGGCTATAACTTTAACGCATTTGCTTAGGCCTGTCTAAGCAGACACGGCGTTACTTACACAGTAGTAGGCCTAGCTACAAGACATCTAGGCTGCTTCTGGGCTTCCAGACATAAGCCTATACTGTAATATTAAACTTAACTGGCTATCATACGTTTTTCATGTTATTTTGTAAACAATAACCTTTTACATCAAATGTATAGGTCTAATTGGCATGCATCTACATTTTAGACAGCAGGAGATTTTTTGTAGAAAGCTTTTGCAGAGTTTAATTTACCATGCTTTTTTTATCCACAGCAGAGATAATCCTATACAATTGTACCGCTTGCTTGTTTCTGATTGAAGTAATTGAGAAAGTTACAATTGCCCCGTTACAATTGCCCCGGTCTCCCCTATAGAATACGTTAGCCTATCGACGCCTATCGACGGCAGATAGTTTGTAGATAGCCTGTAGGTTTACGTCAGCACCTTGTTCAGCGAAACTATAATGTAGCTCAATTTGAAATGATTTTGTGAGCACGTGTATTGACTTTAAATCAACGAAGCAGCACAGCCCATAGAGGCGAATGGCCTATCGACCTAATATATTTATAGGCTATATTTTTGCATGATGTTTTTCTTATGTATTTTTAATGTACCTTAATCACTAAATTTTTGTAGTTTAACCCATACAGCTAACTGTTTCTGTTGGTACCAGTACGAACGTGTTTAACTGTAGAGAATGGTGTGAGCCTTTTGGGCTACTGACAAAATAGCATAACTCCCTTCACCGGCTTGCCTTGCTGAGATCATCCTGGGCCATCGCTTCCCCCGGTTGAACGGCGCATATTGTAGCCTAATCTGCCGTCCATGTAGCCTGAGGGTTGTTTCTGTCCACCAGGGGGCAGAGCTTGTCTACATAATATCTCGCATGCGAACAAACCTCCAATGATTTTGCCTCAAGACACATATAGCTCAAATCTTCTGCTTCAGCCTGTTGTACATTTCTGTTAAAATAGGATAATATAAAATAATGTAATCTAATCTAATCTAATAGTAGACATAGGCTATTTTTCGGCCTGTTATTATTTAATGTATTATTAAAGATTAATGTATTACATTATTATTATTATTATTATTATTATTATTAATAATAATAATAATATTATTATTATTAGTAGTAGTAGTATATTTTAGCCCCTGGTGGATTTTTGTTGGTTTGAGAGAGAGAGAGAGAGAGAGGTGGATGATTCATAGTCCAGGTCGAGACCGTGGTAGGTTGGTGCGCGGGGTCGTGTCGGTTAAACGCCCCTCTGGCATTTGAATGCGGGTCAGACCTTCTCTAGCAGGAGGTCTTAGATTTAGAACTTCATTTGGATCCGTCTCAGCGTTGTTTGATTTTCTTAGTCTCGCGGAACCGAAATAACATCCGCATTACTGTTTTGATTTGGTAGTTTTAATGGTTTAATAAAGTATATTTAATTTTAATGCACTGTTCCTCATGCAAGTCCTGCTTTTATAGTAGTTTATAATATCCATCATATCCTTATCTTATCTAATCGGTGATGTTTTTAAATTATTTTTACACATTTAACTTGGAACGATCCTTATTATTGGTGCATATTGGAGAAAAGCAGTTCTTTCATATGTCCGCTGGGTGGCGACATACACCTGTAAAATCAAATCGCACAGGAAACTCCAGGAGCCAAATCATTGATTTATTCATTAACGGAACATCTGTCTCCCAAGAACACTGCATAGCCTATCTCATGTAATCATTACAGTTGAAAGTTGGCAGTTATTTTCAGGTGTGCTGATAAATCACATAAGGAAAAAAATATGGAATGTAATTTCCTCGGACAGTCACCCAGATGGTCGTCTAGATCTATAGGCTATACGTACCTCTGCTATTCTATTCTATTCTATTCTATTCTATTCTATTCTATTGTATTCTATAGATCTAATAGATGTTAATAATGTTACATTATTATAGACTCTATATGTATTCAGGATAAACCAACCGGCACTAAACATAATTCCACTCAATTATATTATAGAACAGATATGTCACATAGTTTCTGGTGTAATGACTTCTTCTTCTTTGTATGCTTTATAATGTATTTTTTAAAGATTATTATTATTATTATTATTATTATTATTATTATTATTATTATTATTATTATTATTCATAATTACTAATATTATTATTATTAATATTAGGTAATAATTCTTATAGGCCTATTTGGCGATTAGTTCCTTTGGCATCATTAAGCAGCAGGCTATGTTGCGTTTGTCTCAGAGGAGGAAGTCAGCAGGAATACATTTGTATTAATATTTTATAAGTTTGCCTAATTAACCAAATTCAAATCTTGCTCTCAAAATGTCAGACTGTAATAAAGTCACCCGTGAAGGTGAAATTATAATATTCGTTATTGCCTAAATTATTGAATACAAATACATTATTATTATTATTATTATTATTATTATTATTATTATTATATTATTATTATTATTATTATTAGTAGTAGTAGTAGTATAGTGTTGTTATAGTTTTTACTTCAGGCGTGAACCTGGGATTAATATGTCTTGTAGTGAATCTCTGTCCTAACAAATCAGTTTGTGTGTGTTGTCAATTCGGCGCAAGGATGGTGTTGCATCTCTGCACTGTAACTGTCTTAATGAAACAGCAGTATATGACAGCACCCGCAATCTGCAGCGTTTATAAGAACGCTCACATTTTGCATGGTTAAATAAACCAGTTGTGCAAATCACCAAGAGTCTAACGAAGACTACACAGTTCATTGAAACCAGTTTAGTCGCTATTGACGGCGAAACACTTAAGAATTGCCTTTTCATGCGCTCCATATACTTGTTGGCCCAGCCTTGATGCAGGAGAAGGGTACGCTGGATTCAAAAACTGACGTCACGGGTGTGTTCAGCCAGTAAGAAACCACAGGTGCGACTGGTATTCAAATGAGATGTCCTTTTATGGGCTCGCCCCCCCCGAGAGCGCGGGAGCCCCGGAACTCTGGAGAAGGTGCCCGCTCCGCTGGGACGGGAGGCAGCGGAGAGGCGCGAGGAGGAGCAGGAGGAGGAGGAGGGAGGGGGTGAGGTTCCTCCTTTTCCCCCGGGACCACCAGCCGTCCGCGGTCCGTCCCTCCCTCCTGCTCGGTAATCACTCCATTTTACTCCTTTTTGAAGCGGGCGCTCGTGTTATCCCACTTTTCACTTCACAGTCCCGTGCGCGCGAGCTTGCCTCCTTCTGATCCGGCCGTGTCTCCCCTCCTCGCGACGTAAAGGTCTCCTCGAGCCCGGCTGATTCTCCTCCTCCTCCTCCTCCTCCTCCTCCTCCTCCTCCTGAGATGCTCCTCTAGCACGCGCCCGCTTTTAACTTGTGAAACCGGTTAAAGCCCCGCGCGCTCTGAAGCGGACTGGAATCTAAAAGAGCACGCGGAGCACCCAGAGGGACGCGCGGCGCTCGTGCCTGGATCAGGACCCGTTTAGCAGCGTGTCTCCGTGTCGCGTGGTGTAATCCAGGTGGCGGGAGGATTATTTGCGAGCCGGCCCGGTGAACAGCGCGCTCCCGCACGGCTACTTTCATGTTCTCCTTACCGGACGGTCTCCCGCGGGGAGCCCTGACCATGAAAGAGGAGCCGCTTACGAGCGGCATGACGCCGGTGCGCTCTTGGATGCAGAGCGCGGGGATCCTGGACGCCAACACCGCCGCGCAGAGGTAATGACGGGGGCGCACGGGCCGACACGTTATCAGGAGACGGGACGGGGACACCGAACAGCCACTGATTTCATTCCACTCGCGGTTTTAACGGGACCGGCTTAACGGCACGTTGTACCAGCGGTCGACGTGAAGATATTAGACGTTTTCACGTCTCAACAAAGCCGACACGATCTTATTTATCACAATATTCCATATTACTCACAATAGGCTACTCCCAAAATACAGCTCAAGCAGGCGGACGTCGCGTTCACGCACACCTTGTCGTAAGAGTTTTCCCGCAGACCTACTCCTAAGGAAAACAAGGGTTAAGGGCTTTCTGTTTGAGTGTTTGTTGCGTGATTAGGACCGTTCATTTACCTGGCGCACGATTTACGTCCACGCAACAAAGCATATCGCGCATGGGAAACACGCAAAATCCCCGACTGAGGTTTGCACGTGCACAGAATGTGTTTCCACACTCCGTAGAAACTCTTACACGCATTGCATGTGTGTGTGTGTGTGTGTGCCCACACACACACACACGCACACGCACACACACACACCATTTCACATCAAACTTCAGAGTGATGAGTGTAAACCGGGCCGGCCGTGTCTCGCGGGGTTATCATTATATTTAAAAAATAATAAAACCTTTAGGACTGCGGCGACAGACACCACCCACATCTGCTGTTTTAAACACGAAACCGTTTGTAAAATAAATAAATAAATAAATAAATAAATAAATAAATAAATAAATATTAAGTGATACTATTTTGTATTAATCTCAAAATAGCTCATTCTTATGTATAAAATGTACTGGTTAAACGTTGTAATTGGTCTATCGTTTTTCCCAGTTTGGTGTTTAATCAGTTTATGGTATTGAAATATATGGAGATAAATAAGTCTATAAATTGGAAAATTATGTTCATGAAGTCAATGACATCTAAAGTTCAGCAAGAACTTCAACCAAGTGATTTAAGGAAAACATTAGGCTACATTAAATAGTAGTTTGTTCTGTTCAAGTGTCTGTTCAAGCCTCAAGACAGACGAAAATAAATATTGTATTGTATTAAACATATTTAATGTCATTATAAAGTATACATCCCGGCTTCTTGCATCACGCTTTAATTTGCCTGAACACGTTTCAGTTAACCAATCAGTTTAATTAAATCCAAAATTTGATTTAGTGCGTATATCAGTAGGCCTACGTAATTAAATAGAAAACACATATTTTTTATTTTATTTAAATATTCGTGTACAAAACCTAAACAAACAACTTACATTCTTACATTGTCTACACTTTTTTGACTCATGGCGGTCCTGTCTGGAGTCCGAAGGTAGACAGTTATGGTGCGCAAAACTCCCAAGAGTTTCCGCAGCTCTCATTGATCCGGCCGCAGTGCACTCGATGTCTCCAGTTGTCTAACGAGTCTTTAATTAACGAGTCTTTAATATTACTATTGATTCATTAAATTACAACTGTTACCTAATTCTCAATATAATAAAAAACATGTTTTATTAAATTGACTTTATATTTATTTATATCCTATTTAGGCCCATACACACGGGGAAATATGTATTTCGGCCACAGTAAATATTACCAACAGAGTAGCAAACATCAAAATATGAACCGATTAAATTGCGCATGGACATGTTGAACGGGAGCGATTGCTTTCTGATTTGATCCGACTGTCCCGAAACAGTAGCCTAATTGTAATTTGATATTTAATAATCAATAATCTGTAATCTCTAGCGGTTTATTCATTAACTCTAACTCCAGACAAATTCATTCTTTAACTTGCTGTAACTCAAATATAATATAGATAATAATATAATAGGTATCAGTAGGCCTACATCAAAGTTTCTTTAAATATGCAGTATCTGTAACTACAGTAAGTGTACAGTATACTGAATTTATATGAGTTATTGTCCAAAAATAATCCAATCTGTTAGTATTTTCATAACTGTTACTGAGCAATTCTGCTTTTTGTGTAAAAATTAAAACAGCATAATCAGAACACACATTTAATAATGAAGGTTTGTCTTGGACTTGCAGGCAGAGTTGAAATAACATGCAGGATTATGTGAGTACAGTATGTATGACAAACACAAGATCTACACGCCTATACACCCTAGTGGATTTGATTACTTTGTACATTCTTTGAAAATGTAATGTGCCACACTAACATGTGTTCCATGTGGCGAGAATTAGCATGATATGCCACAATGGCTGTGGTTTTGAATCACTGCTAATGTGTGTGTATTTTGGCTTGATTTAGCATATACGTACGTGAGTATTAGAAATATGTTGTATATTTGTTTTACGAGGGAGAGACTATGTATTGTGTGTGTGAACGTGTCAGATGTATTTAGCGTCAGCAAGTAAAATGTGTGTGTGTGTGTGTGTGTGTGTGTGTGAATGTGGTTGAGTGGGCCATGCGGTTTCAAGTGAGCAGTCTTTCCCCTGACCTCCCCCTGAGAGCACTGTGTGTGTGTGTGTGTGCATGAGCAATAGCCTACCAGGGAGTTTCTGAGCAGTTTCATCTGTCATTGGTTCAATGCGGACGCTACAGTATGTGCGCTCAGTACCGACCTTCATCAGTGAAGAAGAGGAGTAGCTGATTAAGCGGTTCCTGCACCCACTTTCACTTCCGATCTTCCTGCTGAGAAAAACACGCTTTTCTCTGCATTTTGAATTCGTCAACACCCTCCTCTCAATAGTTAAAGCTTGTGTTGGGTTTAAAATACACGTTCCTTGTTACTGTAAATGTTCCCTAACACTTCTCTGACAGCCTGTGAATTGGGCTGACATGCAGATGTGTGTGTGTGTGTGTGCGTGCGTGTGCCTGTGTGTGTGTGTGTCTGTGTGTGTGTGTGTATTTATACGTGCGCAAGTGTGTGTGTGGTCCTGCTGATCTGACCAACGCTATTTATGCTAAACATCCCTAAATGCTCTGAAGACATCCATTAGAGCTGCACTACACTGTGTGTTTCAAATAAAATTAAAATGCATTTTATTATCAAATCACATATCTGTACTGTCAATAGGACTATTTACATTTTGTGCGAGCCCTGAAGTCGAAAAATATTGTTTTGTGACATACACATATATAGCTATACACACACATACAGAATAACTCTGCAGGTCCATATACAACGTATAATTTTTGTCTACATACAGTATATAAAGCCCTTATAGGCACTTTTTTTTGCATTTGCAACAGCTTTGTGGCGTCTAAATCAAATAGGTCTAAATGTAGTTATCATAGAACACCTTTTTTCAGATTTTAATGAAAGTAAATGCGATCTCTGGTTTTACAATGCAACCCATATTGAACGTTTTAGTGGAACAAACCCAGAAAAGCTGGAATCCCTGTTGAAGCAAAGCAGCGATAGCGTCATCCTTATATGTACCACATTGTACAACCCAAACTTAGCTTATAACAGTTATTTAATGCAGCAGTCATATCTGTGGAAGCATTCAAAATCAATGCAAACTCATATAGTCAACTCAAAAAAACGTGCGTACTTCACAGAATAATCACACACATGCTTATTTGAGTATGATGCTACGTAGCTACATTGTGTGAACGTGATTCTAGAAGTACATATTGTACCATATATTTGTGTTTGCGTGTATGTTTGTATGTTGGTGTGTATTGGTGCCTGTGTGTGTGTGCGTGTGTGTGTGTGTGTGTGTGTGTGTGTGTGTGTGTGTGCTCGCATGTATTGTAATAATGTGTTTGTTGTCAGACAATCCCAGTTTACACGGAATAATATCCAGTTCTGGTTCCAATGACCCTATTTGACCTAAGACCCTCAAACATCAGTGACTCATAACATCATAACTCCCTGAGTGCACAATGATGGAGAAAGTTATGGAAAAAAAAATATATATATATATGTATATATATATATACTGTATATATGCACAAAATACACCATAGGAAAATGCATCCACATTATCTTAAATTTTTTAATTTAATATGATATACATTATCAAGCCATCTTGTTACTGCATTTAAAATTCAAAATAGTTTCCATCATATTTCATATGTAAGTTATGCGCTAGTGTTTAGCAGGACAGGCCCTGCTGTGTGTGTGTGTGTGTGTGTGTGTGTGTGTGTGTGTGTGTGTGTGCGTGCGTGCGTGCACGCTACTGCGTGAGAGCGACGGCATGCTAGCTGACTGATTTTCATTTGTGCTCCTTAATAGTGTGTGTCATTCCTAATTATCCGTATAGCTCCAGGAAACATCGGCTCAATGCAGGAGTGCCTGTTTCTGTCATGCCGCAATTACCAACAAATTAGTCTTTAGACTGGAGCGTTAATACACTCCTGACAGGCGCTGCTGCTCGCTGGGCAGGCTGTGTGTGCACGCGCACGTGTCAGCGTGCATATTTATCCACGCGTGCGTGCGTGTTGTGTGTGTGTGTGTGTGTGTGTACAGGCACCATGTGTCGGGCCACCCTGTGCCGCTGGTGGTGTTTGAGTGTTTTGAAGAACAGCAGATCACAGCACGCCTCTCATCCGTCACAAGTATAAAGTGCTAATCGCTATAATCTTATTAACCAGGATTATTATCTCCATCTCGTCGCCGCAGATTAGTCCATACGAGCGTCTCTGTTGTGAGTTTGTGTTCCGTACAAAAGCCCGTTGAGGGGTAAAGAGGTCTCTTGTCTTGCTCAAAGGCATATGGGCAAGGCTTCTGTTTCTGTTCCTGTTTAAGGAAAACTCAGTTATGATGTTTGGAGAAAGTATTTAAAATCCATATATTTTTATTTCACACTAAATCTGAGATCTATATTACAATGAACTGTGGTTGAGTGTATTTCTGCAGTCAGAAATATCTCATGTGAAATGGGAAGACAGATGTCTCCATCAAGACAAATGTTTAAGAGAAGATGAGGTGATGAGAGGGCATGAGAGAGAAGAGAAGAGATGGAAAGATAGAGGAGAAGAGAGATGATGGGTTTGACCCCATGACATAACACACACACACGCACACACGCACACACACACACACATAAATACACATACAAGACTTCCACTCATTAGGTGATATTATACGGCCAATAACAGCAAATGAGAGAGAGAGAGAGAGAGAGAGAGAGAGAGAGAGAGAGAGCTCTGATTGGGTAAATATATTCCAGAGTAATTGTGCATGCCTGCATAAATTACTTCACTCCACACATCCTAACAAACACACACGCACCCTTACTCTCTCTCTCTCTCTCTCTCTCTCTCTCTCTCTCTCTCTCTCTCTCTCTCTCTCTCTCTAATTGCTGTGGATACTGGATGCTTTGCTCATTAAAATATGCACATATTGTGTATGTGTGTGTGAGCATGTTTCTCACACCTCTCACATGTTCTGATAGTCCTCCACTGCATCACGTCCAAACCTGCCCTCTCATTCTCTCCCTCTATGTCTCGCTCTCTGGTATGTTTTCTGGGTACTTCTACTTCAGTTTGCGGTGGTATAGCACAGTAGTGCAGTAATTACATCAAGTGTTGTGTTACAGTAAGGTCGGATACTGCAGTCATATTGCAGTAATACCATGACCGCAGTATGTCTGTACTATTATGATGAATAGTATTATGTGACCAGTATTGTGCATACTTACAGTAAAGAAGTGATATGTCTGGTGTGTGTGTGTGTGTGTGTGTGTGTGTGTGTGTGTGTGTGTGTGTGTGTGCGTGTATGTGTGCCTTTGCACGTGTGTGTGTGTGCGTGTGTGTGTGTGTGCGTGTGTGTGTGTGTGTGCCTTTGCACGTGTGTGTGTGCGCGTGTGTGTGTGTGGCTTTGCACGTATG
>JAODUK010072084.1:0-16346 GCA_027564635.1 Typhlichthys eigenmanni | reverse complement strand
GACAGATACCTACGAACGTTTTGTATGACGTAAACACGTTAGTGCAAGCACCCCCGGAAGCCATAGAGAATGCATTTGAGAGCCTGCATTTGTGAAAAAAGATTTTTCCGCGGAACGTCTATGAGAGCAATCAGGGCGATTTTCAGCCATATTGAAATCGCCCAAAAAGGGGCTGGAGCCTGCTATACGTAGACGAGCCAGCATCCACGGAACATTGGACGCTGATTGGATTAAGATATTTAGAGGCAGGAAAAGTCCGGTACCGTAGCATACACTGGTAAAATTGGAAAATTTCCTCCTCTCTCTTTCTCCCTTTGGCAGTGCATCGCCCAATCGCCCTAACGAACAAACCGTCCCTGCTCTAGCGAGACTCATTTTGGAACATTGGAGATTTGTCTGTAACAGTGAAATCCCTTGAAAGTCGTTAGGTGTAAGGCCAGCATTAGTTGTTAACCGTTATTTCAGTTACTGTTGCCTTTCTATCATCTCGAACCTCTCGAATCTGCTCATTCTGACATCAATGGTATTCTCTTCCACCCAACTGCCGCTCTCTCTTTTGGACCATTCTCTGTAAACCCTGGAGATGGTTGTGCGTGAAAATCCCAGGAGATAATCGGTTTCCTAAATACTCAGACCAGCAAGTCTGGCACCAACAACCACGTTCAAAGTCACTTAAATCTCATTTTCTTCTCCATTCTGATGCTCGTTTTGAACTTCGTCATGTTGTCTTGACCACGCCTGCATGCCGAAATGTATTGAGTTGCTGCCATGTGATTGGCTGATTGGCTACCAGTATTTTTGGTAATTGAACAGACCATCAAAGTACATGGTTATAATTATAGAAACACAATTATGAATGCTTTAAATGATAAAAGTCAACTAATGTAATTCCATTCGTTCTGGGCAGGTTCAAGGCGTACTGCGGAGGCACTGGAACCAGTACCGCATACAGTTTGGCAGCTCCTTGGGCTCCCATTCCGATGCCCTGCGTTCAGCCTCGTATACAGCCTCTTCCATCACTGAGGTGCAGGGCTGCTACAGTATTGACGGACACTCTGAACACATGAATGGCAAGGGCTTCCACGACATGGACCCCTCCATTTTAAAAGCGGACAACGCCTTTGCCTGAACATGGTGCTCCCCGGATGCGTCTGTCCAGCTCTGCACCCCTGCCCAACCAACGCACCACCACCACCCCTGCCCTACCTCAGAATCTCCCATCTTCTTGGTGAGATCCACAGCACCCCCACACCCCCCCACCTTCCCCAAACACTCTATTGCAGAGTAAGGAATAGTTTGGTAAGTCTGCACAGTGTATTACCCACTTGAGGCAACATGCTATATATACACTAATGCACTCGCATGTGTCTTTGAAAGCGATGTCTACTACTAAATTACCCTTTGTTACTTTTTCTCCACTTGTATGTGGACTAAAATGTGTCTATATAAACCCACTGTTCATATATAGTGTATTGTGATAGTTAGATTCTATTTCCATTCATGTGCTAGTGCAGCACAACATAGATATACAGGGTCGCATTTACCCCATGTCCTTTAAGTGAGAATACTTTATACCTGTGCATTCAACCTGTGGTTTACAGCACTTAAGATAATCACTGAGCAGCATGTAATTACTGTGTTGTCAGGGGGTAATTAAAGTATTGCCAGGGGTGACTAACTTATAGTGAACAGTTTTTTTTTTCACATGGAATCACAATGCTCTTCATATCTGTACGTGCTGGTGAAAGTACATAATGTTATTGTATTGTAAGTTTGGTCATTTTCTTTTTATCTTCTTTTTTAATATAGAAATATTTTCATGCCAAACTTTCTCAGTGCAAAACAAGAAAAAGCCCATCCCACCACAATGGTCTTCTACAGAAATATAGTCCCTTCACCATATATAAAACAAATTATAAATAAAAAGAATGCTTATATTTTTTTAGAAAACCCAATATGAACACATTACACATATACACAACTTTCTTGTGTGCTGTTATCATTTGGGTTTCAGTAGTTCCACATATGCAGTGAATGCCATCATTCAAGTTATTAATGTATATCATACTTAATCCAGTCTACATCTACAGTCAACTATTATATTGATTGTGGTCAATTCAATATCATTTTATATAATTTACACATTAACCTAGACATTTCGAATGATGTTGCTGTTGACAGTCACATTCCAATGTTTTTTCAGTATACAGTGTGCCAAGTATCTATTATCCCGGACCACTACAATACAGTACAGTAGTATTGTTAAATGACAAAAGTAAGTCAGGCCTATCAAAAATAATTAAATATATTGCCAGAATATTCTGGAAAGTGTGCATAATGCTCTATTACAGTATTCTAGCGGTAGGTATAATTTTACCTGCTAATTGGTCTGTACTCACAAGATGAAATTTTTATTTGTACAAAATCCAAACTTTTTCTAATGTATCGACAACATACATTTCATTTTTAAAAGTTCAAAATGCTGGAAAGAAAGTTGTCCTTTAATGTAAATACAATTATATGCCTAACATCGGTTAACATATTGCAAGTGTGTGTGTGAATGCATGCATGTGTGTGCATGGATGCTTTATACAGTATTTATGAGTAGTTTATGCTTGGGTGCATCCATCAGGGCCGCTGACATTTTTGGCTTGGAAGTGCATTGTACATTGCTGAAAGTAGTTTGGGGGGAGGGTGGTCAGTGTATTATAGTAAATCCACAGTTAAATCATGACTTCCAAACAAGTGGTTTAGAGACTGGCCACAGGTACATATATTATAATATGTTAGCAGGGTATACAGTACAGTATACTGTAGAGTATACAGTATACTGTCAAGATGACTAATCAATTAATTATCTCATCTTATTTTTTATTTTTATGTATCTGAATTTGGAGCTGTGCCATTACTTCTGGCCATTATGGCACAGCTAACTTATGTGGCACTGCCGTCTAACTCATTAAAAGGTTTAATAGAGCCCAATATTTGCAGCCTCAATAAATGTGTGAATAAAGAATTGCATGTATTTATGTGAAGTAAAGCCTTTCATAAGTCTAACAGAAATGTGCTTATGAAGTGAACTGTACCAAATCGCAGTAGCATACACATAGGTTGCTTTTCCAATGTGATTTCTGAGGTGAGATTGTGCTTTTAATGGGCTCATGGAATCTGCTATAGGTATACATGTCCAGGGGTAGATTAAGCAAGAGGCACGGATACTATTGTCATTGTTTCTTTTCTATTCTTTTTATTTTTTTTGCTGCTGGAAAATGTTCTGTTTACTGTAAATGATCATTAACATTCACTATACACCCTTCATCGGTTTATACATCCTTCATTGGTTTATCATAGCCTAGTGCTGCCTTGGAACAATACTGACATATTGTGACAGCACAACCATTTAGATGCATAATCCATATACAATAATGACAATTATGGTGGATACACCCGAGCCTTTGGTCATAGCCTGTATGTTAGTATGTTATGCCACCATTTAACTAGTATATTTGTGTACACTGATTCAGTTACTTTCCAAAGGACTGTCCAGGAGCTTTGGTAATATGTTTGTATTGTACCTGAATCAATGTGACAAAGTATTGCAGGAGGTGTCTGTTGTTTTATGTTTGTACTGTTCTGTATTTAACTTGTGGTTTTTGTCATGTAGACTCCACACTACTGTTTTTGTTTTTACTGTTTTTGTAATCTTATAATTGAATTTGACAATATTGCTATCTTTTGTGTACAATATCTGCTCTGACTAATACAGTATGGCACAGCACTTGCATCCAATTGTTATGTTTAATTTTTCATGTACGGGTGATGTTATGGTTCATCCACTGGCGCACTGCTACTTAAACCCTAGCACAATTTCCAAGAAAAACGCCTAAAAGGTAATACCACAAATAAATCAAGTGCAGTTCCTCAACCATGAGGCCTACATTTTTAAAAATGTATTTCCCCCTAGAAATATACTACATTTTTGAGTAAAGAATCCCTTTAGGATGATGCAGTTGCAACCCCAAACCTCTAAAAAACAAAGCCCAACATCTGAATATTTCCTGTGCAAAGGTTGATTCTAATAAAGTGAAGCAGAGCAAATAGAGAGAGGTTTTATTAGAGGCATGTCAGGCGGAACCTCTATTTATGCCATGTTAAAACATTTTTACAAATGTTGGCACATTTTGGCATATTTGAAATATCTCATTTACCAATGAGATAAGAGTTATACCATCGGAATCTGTAGATCCTGGGCTTTCATATATGAGGCATGCGTGGGTAGCATAAAGTAAGCAGAATTGCATGTGCACTATATGTGCACACGCACCACGTGCACACAGTGCACGTACATTTTTATTTATGAACATATGCACGTTTAGATGCTTGGTGTTAGAATTGTGTTACGTTTAGGTAAAAATTGAAATTATTAGATTGCAGTCGAGCGTCTTCTCTTGAAGTGGATGTGCAGAATACATATGTAGCTTTATTTTTAGCATTATCAAAAAGCGGGCGTGTAGTGAAGAGTGCACTGCCCCCAATTTTGGGGGCTGTAGGGTTTAAGCGGTTGTATGGATGTCCACACAATCACATTTTATAGCTTTTAATAGCTGAGGCTGTCCATTTCTTGAGAAAATAGAGTGGGGAGAAACTGTCTCAAACACTCCCACACTTCTAGTATATAAAATGTAACAATGCATATAGTATAAACTATAGGGTACATTTACACAATGTGTATTTGTACATGTACATGTATTGTCTATGTGTATGTATTATGTTTCTGTCAGATACAGTAGAATATCATGGGCATACTGTAGTTTTGTGTACTCTGCATGTAAATTAGCATTTGCACAACTGGTTTATTCACAAGACCTTTGTAACTGACTAGTGGGGGGTAGTAAGAAGAAACATCTGTCCCATGCATTCGCTTATGGTTTCTTCATTATTGCAATTTTAAATCAAAATAGTTTTATATTTGTTTATTTATGTAAAACATTTTAACCAGGAAGTCCTTTGAGATTAAAATCTATTTTTCCAAATGTTACAAGATCCATTTTAGGAATAGCAATTATACTCTTCAGCATTTTTCCAGGGAGACAAATCATTAAGATAGTGTGTTCTGGATTATTCCATGACCAGGGTACAAAATAGGAGAAAGATGTCCTAACACATTATGAGCAAATCTTACTGTTGGTAAAGACAGACCAGTGGTTCAAACATTCTAAATACTGTAAAAGATAGCCTGACATCTACGCAAATACCCAAGTAGCTTACGACACCCTTTCACTTGAGACCCCTTGTAAAGTTTGAATTCCAACATTACTGGAAACAGAACTCTGGAAATTGTCATGAATTTTAATTATTATTCATGCTTTCAACATGATAACATGACATATCCTACTTTAATGCAAGTCAGAACCGGAGCTCATGGATCTCAGATGGCCATTTCACTTGTTATACAAACAGGTCTCAGGGTAATTCCACAGCTCAACCACATCCTCTTCACATTGCTGTTCTGTGAACTACAGTGAACTGATTTCCACCTCTAGTCCCACCTCCATATCACACATTGTGAAATTTTAACTCTAGTCATTTCCTGCCACTCGAGTGCCTTCGACTAGCTCCAGCTGATGTGTTGAATATCAAATGACCCATACGTAGCAACTACAGCAGGAGGGGTTTAGATATAATTCATAAAGCACCAGCCAGCGTTAAAAAAATCAACATTTTAACACTTGTTTGAAATAAAAAGTAGACAGTTGTTGCATTGAGTTTAATTTCTTTCCTTGTCAATAGTCTTGCTATTGCACCCTTGCTGGCTGTTACAGTACATTACCTGAATACTAAAAGGGTTGACACAGTGCACATTGTATGTTGTCCTGTCCAATTCAAGAAGTCTGAAATTATTTCCTAATAGTTTTATCTTATTATTATTATTATTATTATTTAAGATAGTTGCCAATATGACCAATATTTCAATTAGATATTTAAAAGCTTTAAAACACATACCAATACATTCAGAATATTCTGTTCTTAATGGAAGGGTGTTGTAAGGCTCTGCCAACGGCACTTATCTTAAGTAGTGATGCACATACTACAACACAGCAAGTGCTGGGACAGTAGGCTGCTGTATTCTTGTGTTTTCTTTCATCCAATGTTTCATTCAACCAGCTAGTTAATACATTTGTGATGTATACATTATCCATAATATATTTCACTGTTAATATCACAATCATATAGTTCTATGATCACAATGCAGTGTTTGTGTATTCATACATTTTATTTATCCTCCAGATTAGATCTTTAGTTATTTTAATTAATGGTTAATTTGTTATATTTAGCCAAGCATTAATATTGATTTAACCAATCATAACGAACAAATATTGTCACTTGACAACATTGTTTACATGATTCTGACAATAATATAGTTTATTGCAATTATTTCTGGAACAATATATCGGCCAACAAATATAGTTATCGTGACAGGCCCAGGTATTGTCCAGTGTCAACACCTGGTGGGAAGAAAACTATTATCCATCTGTGCTGTAAAAGCAAAATGGTCTGAGCTTTACCAGCCACGTAAACTGCTACAGTACCAGGGCTTTCTACAGGAAGGACATTTATAATTTTGACATTATATCAAGCTGACACCCAAGCAGTGTAAACTGTTTTTAAAGACTTTTCTTTTACTTAGAGGGAAAAATTGTTACACTCTTTGGGTCATGTTAAGCCTGCCAGGTGGATGGCAGCTAGATAATGATGCCTAGTTGTGTATGAAAGGATACAGTTCGACGGCTCAACCTTTAAGAAATAGTTTGCAATGCAGGTTCCAAAGTTTGTTAAGTTGCCCTGTATCTCAGTCAAATCACATTTAAACTGAAACTCACATATATAAAATAGAATAGTTTGAAAAGTGCTTCCCCGTACTCTAATGCCGAGCTGTGAAGATTGATGCTATAGCTTACACTTTTCTTATTGGAAAACCCTCTGGTGCGTCTGAAGGGCCCAATAAGCCACACCAAATGCAGGCATTTGTGTGTTTCTCACTATTAGACTGAGACTCCAATCACTCCAATCACCTATACCATGAGAGCAGAGGAAATTGGGTCAAGGTGAAGGTTTCTGCTTGATAAAAACATTTCCCCTCTAACGCTGATAGCTGCCATGCATTCCTCTGAAAGCGAATCTCACTGGAGAGATACACGGAGAGATGCTACTCTGATGTTTGCTTTGACATGATGAGACATTTACTCTGGGAACTAGGAGAAGTTGCAATCTACAGGGCAAACAAATGTATTTTTAAAGATTATGAGTTTTCAGGGAAGAAAGAATACTTAGTTCATATATACAATATGCTGAATATGCATTTTCTCATTTCTTTCTGCTCCCAGAGATGTGGCCTATTGGTCACATCTCTGGGATATCTACTGACAATTTAATATATGAGAATAGGCACAATGTGTCTGCTTATGTGTGTGTGTGTGTGTGTGCGTGTGTGTGTGCATACTTTGTAATCCGAGATGTGTGTGATATGAACTCTGAACGTGTTGTCATCCATGCTGTACCTGCAGCTGTTTACCCTTTTGTCAAATCCATCATCAGCAGATACAGTACAATCACAGCATCACATTGTTTCTCCCTGCAGCCTTTCTTCTTATTGCTGCCGTATCATTAAACAGACAGCCTACACTCTCTCTACTGCTAGAATCGTCATTCCTCTGTCTAAAAAACAAATGGAGAATGAGATGTGATCACGCACAGCGGTGAATTGCATCAGTGTTTCGAGACACAGTGTCCAAGCTGTTCCAGGTCAAAGCTAAACCTGCATCAGTTTCAAAGAATGCCAGCTGATGTGGGGCTATATCCATGTTGGCCTGCCTCCAGGGAAGCAGCCAGTACACATGTACATCAGCCAAAAAGCTGTTGAACCACTGACAAGCAGGAGTGTGAAGACAGGTGTTTTCTAACAGGGACTCAAATGAGAATAGACACGCACTGTCTGCTGCTGGACATAGTATTTATGTGTGTGTGTGTGTGTGTGTGTGTGTGCGTGAGTGCGTGTGTGTGTGTGTTTGAGCTTGCATGCATGATTTAATGTAAAGGTGTCTCAGCACACCTTTTCTTTTCCAAAAACACACTGCTACTCTTTGTGTACTCTCTACACTCATACCTCTAGGTTGTCCTTGAGTTACACCAAAACGCTGGGGATTTTGATATGCTACATCTGTCTCCTGGCATCCGGAAGAGATCAGCTGGGTCAGTCATCCAGCACCAGCACGGTTGAAAGATTAAGTTGTAATCTGTTTGGATTGATATTGTTTCCATTCCACCAAAATTCTTGTTTGTCATTAAAACCGCTTAAGCCATAAACCATCTTCAATGTTTTTTTCCTCACAAAAACATGCTCATGCATTATGTTGGGTTGATGCAGTTCTGATCAAACTTAGAAAGCTTATTTTGGTATACAAATTTAGATAACCTTGTAAGATTTCAAATTAGGTAAATATTCCATGTGGATGACAATGTTCTAGAATATATAAAGCTCAAAATCAGTATTACCAATATTAATATTTTTATTTTCGCCTGACATAACGTTTTTTAAATAAAATAATAATTAAAGGGGATTTTTTTACTTTCTGTCACTAATATCATAGAGCAAGAGCATCACCATCTCAGAACAAAACAAAGCTCTATATTATTTCTTAGATTTTTAAAGCTTTAGGTGATGAATATATTGTTATAACTAGCAAGTAGGCTGTTTTAATTCTGATTCATGGCGATTGTGTGCAGGGAAGATAGGCCACATTTATAGTGGATGCAGGTATTGCTTGTAGAGCAAGGTGACAAGTAAGCAAGTCTCGTCAGCCTCAACGAGATCTGTGCTTTATCAAAGTACTTACAGGCAAGTCTGGCTATACAGAAACCCATATTTAAATGAATGGGAAGAGATGCATTCATTATTATTTACAATTAAAACATGTCACACAACATACTGGCTTGTTTTACCTGAATATTATTTTGAGAAAGATATTTTGACTAAATGCTATATAAATAAAATGTATTATTAAATGGCATGTTAAGTCAGACAACTTAATCAGCACTTTAAAAACAATCTTATGATATCGGACCTTTAAATACAGTTACATAATAAATAAACCCCAAAATCATAGATGTTTTCTTTATACGATAGTGAAGCAATAATGCACATAGAGTAATGCAAGGCTTGTGCCATGCTCAAAGGTGCTGTAATTGTAGCTGACGAAATGAATAACAATAAGGCAGCGGAGAAAATAGGGAGAAAAAGCAGAACGTAAATGTAAGGGGAGGTACAGTAGTTCATCTCCATGCGTTGAATTGCATTACATAAAGCACTTCACAACATGCAGCAGGGGAAGCAATTTGCCATGTGAGTGCAACTTTGCAACTAAAAGTCAGTGGAGGCACTGAAGTGCAACACTTCTGAGTCTTCATCCATTTCTCGCGTCAGGCTATTTTCAAAGTTGCATTCACGTCGTCAGCACCCTGATGTGGGGCACTGACAGAATATCAGCGATAAACCCATATTTGCGTTGGTGAGTAAGCAAAATGGCCATGCCAGAATCCACGAACTAGTCGGAAGAAAAATAACGTGAATATAAATAATCTGTAATGCCAGGGTTGATTTTTTTTTGTAGTAGGCCTAATGTCATATTTTAAATCTTGTTATGTTTAGTTGCTGTATAATCTGAAATCCTACAGTACATCTCATGTTAGTGTGTTTTTTGGTAGAGTTACAGTTACTGTTGTTGACAGATTTGCGAGTTTGTTGATTGTTTTTCATGGTTCAACAGACATCATCTCCATGCCAAACAGGAAGGTTAAATGTCTTGACAGGAATCACATAATGAAGCGGAAGTAGAAAAATGTGGAGAATTGGCTTGTTTGTGGAGCCAGCTAGTCTGATGCCCACTAACAAGATAGGCTTGTATCAGCTTTCCTTACCATACGAGGAAATGTCCAATCACGTTCCTTGTTTGTAAGAGAAACACTAAACAATCCTTCTGCAATTGTGAGACATCACTTCCTTAAGTGTTTCCACATTGCAGGCACAAGTGAAGTCTCAGTGTGCTAAGATCGGGGTACCACCTATTGTTTGCCTATATAACAACAAATATAAAATGCTGTCATGTCAGAGTGTGGATAAATGTTAATATACTTTAGTGGTTAGTGGTTAGTGGTTGTTTCTGCTGACCATAATTATATTAGTACAGGCCAACTGGACTGGAACATATTGGTTGTTGGATTGCTGCCAATATTTTTTAAAGAACATAATACAGAATAAAAACACTATTACATACGTTACTCTCCAAACAATGCAGTTTGTTGTAATAGTAATTGCATTTATTTTTCTTGCTCTTTTAAATTAGCTGAAAATGCTTTATTTTTTCTACATCCAAACTAAACAAATCTGGACTGTTGTGAGACTGCTGTATGTGTCTCGATAAGAACATTCAGTAAACACAGGATGTGAAACACAGGATGTACCAAACCACCAGTGTGGTCTGGTGGTCTGCGTTTTGAGTTTGCAGCTGGAAGGTTGTAGGTTCAAACCCTGGTGTTGACCTACCTGTAAGCACCCTTGAGCAAGATGCCTAACCCCTAACTGCTCCTGGTGGTTGGTTGTGCCTTGCACGGCAGCAATTGCCATTGAGGTATGAGTGTGTGTGAATGGGTGAAGGTACAGCGCTTTGAGTGGCCAGAAGGTTAGAAAAGTCCTATATAAATGCAGTCCAGTCCATTTTTTCTTTCCTCAAAAATAAAAGTAAACAAACAGTACTGGAATTATTTTAAGGTTTGAGAGTCCAGTTGGACTTTGCACAAGGGACTAAAATGCACATATTTTTAGACCTCAGAGACATTTAAGTGTGCCTTATAGATTATTACAGTCTGCATCACGTGGAGATGCAGACTGTAATAATCTATTAGTATATGTTTTGTCTTTTAGTAGTGTGAGTTGTACAGTAAATGGTTACTTATACAATACTTACATTATATACATACAGTAAGGGAAACAATTATTTGATCCCCTGCTGATTTTGTACGTTTGCCCATTGACAAAGAAATTATCAGTCAATCATTTTAATGGTAGGTTTATTTGAACAATGAGAGACGTAACAATAACAAAAAAGTCCAGAAAAATGCAGATAAACAAATATTATAAATTGATTTGCATCTTAATGTGTGAAATAAGTATTCAACCCCTCTCAATCAAAAAGATTTCTTGCTCCCAGGTGTCTTTAATTCAGGTAACGAGCTGAGATTAGGAGCACACTCTTAAAGGGAGCCAACTACAAGAATCATCTGGCCTCTGTGATTGCCAACAAGGGTTTTACCACCTAGTTCTAAGTCATGGTTTGCAGTGGGGTCAACTACATATTTCACTCATTAAGATGCAAATCAACGTATAAAATGTTTGACATGCATTTTTCTGGATTTCTGTTGTTATTCTGTCTCTCACTGTTCAGATAAACCTACCATTAAAATGATAGACTAATAGCTGCAAAAAATCAGCAGAGGATCAAATATATTGTGTGTGTGTGTGCGTGTGTGCGTGTGTGTGTGCGTGCTTGCATTTTGTGCTTGTGTGGGAGCATGTGAATGAGAGAGAGAGAGAGAAAATGATTTTTGGCTCAAACCAATACATAATTAAAGTTAATTACATTCAAACTTGATTGTTTTCTTTTGGAATGGGTACACAGCATATAAAAACCTCTGGTGTTGCCTGTTTGTTCTGTGACAGGAGTCGACATATTGCAGCAAAAATGAGTCACCACAACAATGACTAACATGACCTGTGCCTACTTCAAGCGACAGTCAACTTAAGGGAAGCAGAATATGCTCACAAAATACTGGTGCATTACAGAAAAAGGCAGATTGCATTTTGTAATACATATATCTCAAAGTGCAAATGCATAGCCTACTATAGAAATATATAGAGCATTTCATTTTAAAAGGAGTTCTGTGTTTTCTTAAGTTATATACATTTTTAATGAAGTTTAACTTTGTTCTTCGCTCCTTTGTCAATATATTTCTTATTAATTTGGCTCATTTGGACAGAGGGGCATAGGGTATATACACTGTATGCAACTTGCATGGAGTAACTTAAAAAACTCATTAAGTAGAGATCTTCTGCTTACACAACTTTTGTGTATCAGTGGAATTCAATGGTGGATAAAGCCAATTAATAACTTTGCCAACCATCAGGGGAAGGATGCGATTTTGAGGTAAGAAAGCTAAAGACTCGAGGGTTTAATCAAAGTTTAATTCCGTTTTACCCAAAGGTTCCAGCAATGTTAAAATATTGTATATTGAGCTTTTCAAGTCATGTTTCCTTTTTATAACGACTGACTGAAAAAGAAGTCCTGTCAGCATAACAAATTAGCCCTAGTCTCGCGGGGATTGTAGAGGCTGGTTTAATTTGACCCTTACTTCCCTTGCCATGGGCTGTGCTCTCCCAGAATGTTCACTCTGACCTCTGGCATATGGAGCTCACAGCTGCCTGTGCTTGAGTCCACCATGATGGGAATGATAGCTCTTTGAGAGGAGCCCTTTGCTCCTTTCAGAAAATTACATTACAGGACATCAAACTTATCGCAGGATTGCATCGCCAGATATATTGAATGCATAGCAATACCGTGTACTGCATGTTTTTATGCTTCCGACAAATTCCACAGTATTATTGAATATGTACAAACAGAACCGGACTTGGGAGCTTCAGTTGCACGGAAACAAAATCAACACAAATTATTAAAAAAACGGTTCCATTCATTCCCACGGCAGATTTGTTATAGTACCATGTAATTCTAACTGAACTAATTTCCCTGTTAGTACTCACACAACGGTCAAGGATGCTAGGGTCTCTTGTGACTGTGTGACTTATGAAGCATGTGATAACCACATCATCGGCAAGTCTGACAGACACATTATTGGTCATCTGCTGTTCTGTGCCTTGGTGAGAAGTGTTTTCAGACTGAACTGTGAAAATATCACATTTGCATTTGTGTATTCAGGCAATTAGCTAGCAGTCTAGATAACATAAAGAGCAGCAATGTTTAAAAGACAAAATAAAGAAAAAATATGCTAATGAATTGCAACTGAAAAAAGAAAGAAAACTAAATAAAAAGATAAACATAAAATATATACAGTATATAAAAAGTAAATAAATTATATATATATATATATATATATATATATATATGTATGTGTGTATATATATGTGTGTGTATATATATATATATATGTGTATATATACAGTATGTATATATGTATGTATATATATGCGATAACTAATTTTAATTAATTGAAAAACTTGAATTACACAGATTTTTATATACTACCAGCTATGTTGTCATACTGTATATAAGATGTCAAAAATAGAGAGTAATTTCTCCCCAGGGAAGAACATCGTATGTGTTTTGGAAAATCTCTTAGAGTAAAATAATGTAGCAGAGCTGTTTTGGCCATTTTTTATATATTATTTAATATTTCCATACAGGCAGCTTCTTTAGAAATAGAAACAGGTGCATCCACTTCTGCTGTAAGCACTTTTCAAAAAAAGGCGGCTTCTAAATATAACCTTTTCCATTGCTCATCATAATGTAAACAGCAGCATTAGTCACTGTTTTAGAGATGGTCAGGACATTGCATTTGATTTAAATGTAAACATTTGGCACCATGGTACTTGGCACTACAAACATATACTTGTTGACACAGCACATATAATTTAATGAAGATATTTGTTTGTATTACCCATTTCTTGTACAGGTCTGGAGGGACTAAACTTCTGGCTGCAACAGGCAGATACATTTAGAGCCCTTTAACTACCAGGCCACCATGCAAAGAACATGCTGAATTAACATGATTAAACCAACCGGTGCAAAAAAAGGGGTAATGCAATTCCCCACTGTGTATGTGTGCTTGTGCGTGTGTGTGTGCGTGTGTGTTGTACTTGATTAGTCAAAATGTCTATCAAATCTAATTTCTAACATGGACATTGGTTAAGGAAATAGTGTGCTATGGTATACAGGAATAAACAACTTAATGTAATGTGTGAGAGCTTCAGATCAGGAACTGTAAACCCTGTATAAACTGAGTCATTACCTTAAACAAAATGGCTGCTGTGAGCAAAAAAAGAAAAAGTAAAATGGTTGTGGCCTGACAGAAATACACATTAATTAGGCTACTTCTGTTACAATATAAATATAACATATGTTTAGAATACTAAGGATTGACAATACCTTAGACAATGATAACACACTTGCATTATATGATAGACACAAATTTCAATTTATCTGTTTTCTCAGGGATATATGCTTCAATGTAAGTGCTGTATGCAACACTGTTGACTGAGAATGTCCCAATTAAAAGTGTTATACTGTATGTTGTCTTAGTCACTTTATAATTGCTATTTATAAGATTTAGACTTTTAAGGCACCATGTATCACACCATGTAACCAGCTCACAAACGTTATGGTGACCTAATGACGCCCTCATAGTGAACACTATACTTACTACAAAGACCCTCTCTTCCATAAAGTTGAACGTTCTTGCTTGTCAGCTCTGAATTGAGAGTACGCAGTCCACTTTGCTGTAGTGAAATTATATTTGCATGAATATCTATTTATTATTATTATTATTATAATTATTATTTATTATTTATTTCATGTGCACTTGCTGTGATGTAGCAGCTAGTGAAATAATTTCTGTAACTGCGTCTGCATTCACCCTTTGACCGGAAAGTGCTGATGGCAGAGCAAATGTTTGTGTAGTGAGGGGACACTCGTATCATTAATGGCCAGGCCTATCCTCCATCAGCTAAAAAGGGCAAACGAGACGAGAAGACAATAGAAACAGAAAGTGGGGAAGTTGGAAGTCCTTCCTGTATGCTTTACCCCAAGTCAGAAACATCCTTCGATTGGCCATTTTTCGAAGAGAAAATGGGAGGTATATCTAAACAAGAACAATGTGCACTATTGGAGCTTCTAGACTGAACAACTTGAAGCTTTAACATACTGTATATTTGATGTATTAAATCATCAACATTTCCCCTGCACTATACGTTGGCTTAGAGGGAAGCAAACAAAGGGCGAGCCAATAAAGGAAGGCAGTCTTTGTGTTACTGTCTGCTGGCATATTAGTATATTGATACTCTGTCAGCATGGGCAGGGCGCAGACATCTGGAAGATAATAAACAATTATTAGGCCAACTGAACCCAAACACTGACCATAATGTAATAACTGCCAATTTGTCTTTCAAAATAAATGTTTTCTGTATAATGCTGTTCACACTGACATATCGCTAAGCATGATAAATTAAACATCAAAAAAGCACACACACACACACACGCACGCACACACACAGACAGAATTAAACCCCACAGCCTATTTTCAATATAGTAATGTGGATCTTCACAAGACATGCAGCTAAATGTATAATAACTAGTGACGGTAAGAGCATGGCAGAAGAAGAATCAACTTCACAGAGATGTGCTCTAGTCATAAAGTCAACAACTATTTAAATATTATAATCGCTTCGACACACTAATAGCAATGGCAGCAGGTGCTGCTTGGAGGTAGGCTTAGAACATTAGTTGACCTGCCGGTATATGTTGTTTGAACCTTTTGTCACACACTTCCTTTTAGGGTTTTCTCTTTTTGACAAAGAAGTCTACATGCTGTTCTTGCTTGCACTGCTGGGAAAGGATTTTATTTTTTAAATAATGTTCTTTAAACTTGTTAATGTGTTTCTGTAGTTGAAGTTGTCACAAAAACAGTGTTAAGGTTTGTAGATCTGAGGTTTGAAGTGCTGAGTGGCTTGAATTCCTCTCCTTTCCCCCTACAGCTCTTATGAGCTACCACTATTCTCACTGTTGTGACTACAATGAAGTACACGCCATACGAATACACCATCATGGGAAATGCAGCTGTAAGGGACAGTTAAACTCAGAGTAACTGAACTGGAGGCAACCTCAACAGTACAGTGTAGTGAAACAGCACTCTACAATGGCGCTAATATCATTAGATTATAGATGAATGCCATCATTAACAAGGACCTACATGATCTTGTTAGAACAACATAATCAGCAGCACCAGATCATCATGCCCAATTCTAGATCAATTAACTTAATGACAATTCAAGCTTTGCTTCACCAAAGGGACTAATGTACCATGAATGTGCCATACTAGGCTGCCAAATCCTGCCCACTCAACACAGGAGTTCCTCAAGGATCTGTGCTTGGACCCTTACTCTTCTCACTGTACACAAGATCCCTCAGCCCTGTAATTTCTGCTCATGGATTCTCCTATCACTGCTA
>JAODUK010072073.1:0-16346 GCA_027564635.1 Typhlichthys eigenmanni | reverse complement strand
TCTCCACACTGGCCTGGGAATGCCTCGGGATCCCCCAGTCAGAGCTTTCCAATGTGGCTCGGGAAAGGGAGGTTTGGCGTCCCTTGTTGAAGCTGCTGTCCCCGCGACCCGACTCCGGATAAGCGGATGAAGATGGATGGATGGATGATTTGCTGACCAATATAGTGTAGGCCTTATGCAAAATGGCACATAAAACCAGAAAACAGTCATTACACAAGCGCACAGCAGCTACAAAGTCAGTGGGAAAGATGGAATCATTTGCAGTTATAAAAAGATTGTGACTATATTATTCATTATTAATGAGCAAACACAGGGGCAGACATGACAATGGCAATATGAAAACACTAATTTTTGTTATTGAAAAGTACTTGAAAGTGTATCAAGTATAAAAGTATTTATTACATTTAATGGTTACTTAAAAACAGTACCTTTTCCTGAAGGTAAAGTATCATGTGGCTGAGAAACAAATGTGCAGGGGTCCATAGCAACCCCATAACAACATCACAGGTGGTTATAGCTCATGGTAAACACACAAGCCTCTTCAAACGGGCACCCAACCAAACATTCCACATACACTCTCATTAGATACATGCTGATACATGCATATATGTACCAACTGCTTAGAACACACACACACACACACACCTACACACACACACGCGCACACACGCACGCACACACACACACACCCACACACACACCCACACCTCACCACCTTGTGTCATCGGTTATTCCCTAGTCAAAGTATTCTACAACACATGGTTAAGCTGTTCCACGAGTTAAAGGTGGAGTCAATGTTGGCGAAAGATTGTTGATATTTGAACTTTGAGCGGACTAAACCTTTAAGGTATTTCCATCCATCGTCAACTGCTTATCCATGGTCGGGTCGCGGAAAACTTATTTTACCCGAGCCACATTAACCAGCTCTGACTGGGGGATCCCAAGGCATTTCCGAGCCAGTGTGGAGATATAATCTCTCCACCTAGTCCTGGATATTCTCCGAGGCCTCCTCCCAGTTGGACGTGCCTGGAACACCTCCCTAAGGAGGCGCCCAGGGGGCATTCTTACCAGGTGCCCGAGCCACCTCAATTAGCTCCTTTCCACGCAAAGGAGCAGCGGCTCTACTCTGAGTTCCTCAAGGATACCGAGCTTCTCAATCTATCTCTAAGGTAGACGCCAGCCACCCTCCTGAGAAAACCCATTTCGGCCGCTTGTACCCGCAATATCATTCTTTTGGTCATACCTACATGACCATAGGTGAGGGATAGGAACAAAAATTTACCGTTAAGGTGTTTCCTCACACTTTAATCTATAAATATGAACTATTCAGCATTTCTCATCTCAAATGTATTAAATAAAATATGTGGTACATGTATTTAGGCTGTATTGTGTGTTAAATAATAGATACCGTCCTTAATTGTATCTATTGGACGGGGAGGGGTGGGAGTGCTTTAGCAGGAGGAGTGAAGAGGAGTGCAAGCCGCTGAACACCAGTGGGAGGGGCAAAATCATGGGTGCATTCTCCAACCAAACAACGTTGCTTCTGCAATGATCACAACACCAAGACAACAACAAGACAAATTCCAGATACATATTGAAGAGATATGTACTTGATTAACCACGAAAACAAGGAAGGAATGCCATTTCCTACACCTGTGTGGCTTGCTAACGTCATCACAAGATGCAATAGATTGTCCAAATAAGTGGATTACAGTTACAGTTACAAACAGACTCACAATCACTTGTCACGTTTTACAAACTGGAAACTGGGGCAACCGGACAGTATAAAGCGCTGAAACTCTGCTGTTGCAGTAAAGTCACGCTGGAGACAATAGTAGCACACACCGAAGAAAACAGCTTCAGGAAGACCTGATGTTTCGGAGTTCAATTTTGTAAACAACATTTATTTTACAGGTTTTTTCTTGAACTTCGACACTTGGTTACACTAACAAAGACATACCACTTGCTGTAACGAAAGGTTAGCTTCGCCCAAAGGGAAAACAAGTCGGTGGACCAATATTGGATATGAGATATTAGTTTTCAACTTCCTCTTCTTGACCAAAGAATATGACGAAGCTTTAAAAAAAAAAATAATCTAAAAGGCTAAATTTTACACTGTAATCAAGAACTCACCCCGACATGATAAAAGTGGTTCTGCTATAACTTAACAGCATAGGAAGTTACTTTAAGTAAAATAGACAAAATACAGCAGATTCTGAATAATTTTGTCCGTCACAATTTTTTTTTATTGTTGATTTTATGGAGTCATTCAAAGGCCACAGTGGCTTATGCTTTGTGGTAACCCAAGAATAGCATGCCTTCATATACAGTACAGTATACTGTATCCATCTATAGTGATGACTGATGGCAAGTAATGTCAAGAATGTATGAATGAAACAAAGACAATGTCACTTTAACCCTTGAGAAAACGTGAGAAAATGTAAACTCTGCCTGTAGGAAACACAAGCTTCATATTTAATTCTGTATTCCTGTATTCCTATCTAAACTATATATTACTGTATATACACACTTTATATACTACATAATATTTAACTCAGATACCTAGCTTAAGGCCCATTAAATATACATTTTATATATATATATATATATATATATATATATACACACACAATAATATTAAAGAATGATATTAATGAACAATCTCAAAACTACCCAAAGCAAAATATAAAAAGTGTGTGAATATTCCGCACACACACTCTCACAGCACGACACAGTCTGGCTGCAGGGTAAAGGAAAGGCAGAGGCCATATTGATTTCTGTGTTTACTCTATCAAAAGGAAGCCCTGTAGAAGACCTTGCATCCGCTATACTGTAGAAGCGCCAGTTGAGTGAATTAGCCACATGCATGCCCCTGGCTACAACGCACACCTCAAAGATAAAGTCAAGAGTGCAAAAAACCTTGCATGTCTGGTTCTAAGGAATTACAATTGTTTTGGAGACTATACTCTGTAGTGCAGGTAAACATGCTCAGACAATGAGCAGTTGTTCACAGCATTATAGTTACAGTCATTTAGTACTAATTGAGAATGGAATGAAAAAAATAGTTTACAAACACATACTAAACAATTTGATTTGGGAAATATGCAAGCTCATATTACATTGTGATTAGGTCTAATTAGCTATGCTAGGTTAGATCAATGTATTTTTATTCGCATCTGGAAACCCACAAACACCTGTGTTTTTAAGTTACGTCGGCCATTAGACAACTTGGATTGTTCAGCTATGGAAAACTCTGCTTCGTTGACATCTCTCTTACACATCTGTGACTGTTGTGTTGTACTATTTTGTGGCGGGACCACACTAGCTGATACACTATTAGGCCACTATAATGGTAGTCAACTGTAGTTACAGAATGAGCTATTTTAAACATAAATCTGCGTTTGCTGCATATTCGCCAATAGATGGCAGTGTAAACTCTAGGCAATGATCTTTATCGTGGGTGCAAAACCTTATTACCCTACAGACCATCTTGTGGATGGAGACCAATCTGTTTTACATGAAGGTTGACTTAGGGTGCAGTCACATAGCCCTAAGCTATCCGAATACTCACTAGACCCAACAATGGCTTGATTATTAGCTGCTAAGATTGAGGAATGACTCACCTCTGCTGATCTCTTCCTCTTAGGTCAAATTACTTGTCATCTGTCTATTCATATATTCTTGTGCTTTTAATTACTCAGTCCAGCCACCAGGTAGTCATTTAAAGTAAGAAGACAAAGGTTAGCTATCCTCTACAGCTTGAAAAACACAGACCCTGTCAGATGCTGCCACATAAGAGTTGACTGAGAACATAATCCTTTCCTGAAGGGCTCTTAAAAGTGTAAAAAAGTTCTGAAAACCCAACAATCCTTTATCTACGTATGTGAATGGGTAACTATCAGCTGCTCTCATTTAATAACTGTCCAATTTAAAAAATACCGCAAACCCCATATGGTTTTGTATTGTTTGTTATACGATTATCTAGAAGTCAGTCTGGGTCTATTAGTTGTCAGTTGTCAGTTGCATTAGTTGTCAGTCACATTAAAGTATTAAACTCTGTATATGACCATAGTGGTATGTAGTATTAATTGAAGAGCTTTTAATAAATCCTCTTCAGCCCTATGCCCCTGGCTCAGGTTTTTTTTTCTGAAACGTATGTCCATACATTAAATTAAATTAATGAGTAATTTCAAGCCTATAAGTGTTACAGAGGCCATTTTGGAAGTAAACTGTAGGTAGCACATGTGAGATGTCTTTTCAGATGAAACAATTAATGTAGATGACAGAATAAATATAAGGTTTTACATTTTTGCTTGACAGAAAGTTCTTAACCGAATAATTATTTGGGATTAAACCCAATTTAAATTTAAACCCAATTACACTATAGGACCACATTACAACATCTCATGAGTAGATGTGTCAATCTTGAAGACAATTAATTAAACAAATAAAAAGAAGTATGTGTATGTGTATAAAATGAGAAATGTGGGTTCTACTTGTGAACGCAGATATATCTCCAAAAATATGTACAGTATATTTGCTGCTATATGACATTTTATCTATAACATATGTCCTAAATGTATTCAGAGTCAACGGTTTTTCTTGTCTCAATGATAAATTGCATTCTCATCCAGTCTATGCGATCTGGAAGCCAAAACAGTCACAGCTCTGACATCAGCTTCATTTTACATTGAGTTACATTGTTTAACTTATGATCCCTAGAACAGGTAGTGTGGTTTGTAGTTATTCTACAAAAGAATGGCTGTCTGTTAGATGCCAACAAAATCACATAGAACCACACATCCCAAAATATATAACCAAAATGATTCGCCATGCTATTTTAGGAAAGCAAAACAATATCATTCCTGACTGCCGTTTACGAGCTACCGTATTCAATGGATTACCCGTTTCAAGTGGTTTTATTCGATGGAACTCAACCTTTATTAACAAAATCAACAAAGGTAAGACAAGATTCTCAGGTTGAAGAGATTCAAAAAATGCCATGAATAGTAACTGCAATTGAAATGTTAAATGTATTGGACAGAATGTTAGCTAAACCAAATATTAAGATAAAACTATGCAAACAGTACCATATGCAGGATTAATTAATGTATGGCAAATGACATAACCTGGCACACACATAAGCAAAACAGATTCCAGTTGCAGTAACGTGTTCAACTGTGGATAGTGGTGTTCTTATGGCTTTTATATGAGTATTTAGCTTCTCTTTAACTAAGACATTGTGCAGTCCAAGAGCATTTACATTCCATGTAATGTTTGCAATCTTGGTTGGAAGTTATCAAAGACAAAAATCCCAGAAGAATTATCTAAGGTTAAACTGTCATGAAAAGCAGCTGCAGTTAATACCAACTTTTGGCTTCCATGTCAAAGAAACATTTTAGTCTGGTCACACCAAGTATGCCTTTCAACATAAAGTGAAACAGTGTTTGTTATTAACAAGACCAAGCGTGTTGTAAAGCTTCTAGAATCCATCCTCGGGTATTCGGACACCAAACGTCATGGCAACCCTTCTGCCAAGATGCCATCTGCGCAGGGTCTTACAGTAAACTCTCTGTTAAGATATATCAGATGTTGCAGTCACACACCATTGGCAATGTTTGTGCAACACTAACATGTAGAAGCTTGTAATGCACTTCAATTTCATACAAACATGAAGTGTTAATGTTACTGCAGTTGCATACTGTATTCAGGGTTTAATTTTGGCTAAGATGCTAGCCTAACATGCTTGCCTAACATGCATTTATATGCAGGCACAGTAACAATCTCTACTATATAATTAGAAGCTGAGCAACAGCCCTCGTATTTGCGAGGTGTCAAATATCGCTTATTGAACAATACCAGTGAAATACCAATCCAGGTATGAACTGACACACCACCATAAGTGGGTTTCAGGGATGAGCAAGGCAAGACATAAAGAAACACAGAAAGGTTTAACCCAGCTCTTACTGAGTCACTCTCACACTAGTGGTTGAGCTCATTCAAAGTGGAGGTGCTATGACTTCACTTAAAGACCACCATTGTCATGCATGATGGAGCCTTGGGATTAAAGGATGCGGTGTACCTGGCAGACAGAAAATTAAACACTTGCTGGTATACGCAAGAATAGTGAGAGGCTAGTCAGCAACATTGATAAAAGGAAGAGTCTCCCTTAGCAAGTGCTACCAATACCATATAATACAAAGGTGTCCAGTAGATTGTTTAATAGATAAAGTTTTTATGTATTTTGGAATGACAAAGGCATTAATGATTATCTACAATGTCAAAACAACAGGTTAGTTTCACAGGTAATGTTTTGGAGGGTAATAATTCCATACTGTGAAACAATGTGCTGCACTGGAAATAAGCAAAACCCACCAAGGAGAAATTTGTTTTACTTACATTACAAATACTGAAAACGTGGTTATGACAACTGCTCTGTGTGCTGTGGCAGCCACTTCAAGCACTGTCCTTAGGGATACAATATGATGTTCACTTTCAGCAAAAAGGCTCATATTAAATTTGTACTTTGCGTTTGCTGTACGTTTCGTAGACAGAAAATGTCAAATGGATTTTGATTTTGGAGCGAGCTAGCGGTGTTAGGCTGAAATATGGCCCCTGGGCTAGCAGCATCACTATGTCTGAAGCTTTCACACTGGAAATGTCACCTGTCACACGCTCTTATCCTCCGCTGACACTGTACAACATCGGCTGTCTGCCCCTCTGCCCCTTTGCTTCACGCCTCATAACTGGCATCAACTTCTAAAGATGACAACATTTTGAGCCGCTGCGGAAACCAACGCCAACTAGCTAGCTAACATAGCTTAGCATAATGTAAAACATTTGGCAATGATGATAACTGTCAATTGAAAAATGTAAACTGCTTATCCTAGCAATTAAACATGTCTTTATTGTCTGAAAGATTAGCTTTTAAAGAGAAACATTGCTTAGACGAGGGCATATTGTACTGTGTGTGTGTGTGTGCGTGTGTGTGCGTGTGCATGTGTGTTGTGTGGGCGGTGATGGCATCATTCAATACGTCCGCACAATAGAGTGACTCGTCTGTTGACTGCTGTCAAAACACAACAGTAAAAGAAGGCAACTGACTAAGAACAAAATAAGAAAAAAGTTAGCGATAAAAATGAAAAGAGTAGAGAAATTTAGAAAGGCTAAATAAAGATGGGAGATGGTAAGGGTCAAGTCCTACATGATCCTTCAACACAATACTGTACAGTACAGCATATTGTAAAAACTCAGAAATCGGAACCCTTCAACTAAAAATATACACTATACTTAATCCAATGTACGTTTTTAGATTGACAATTGGAAAACCTCCTATATATTTATGTAAAGAAGTCACTTGAAGGTGCACAGACAGGAACATCTGGTTTCCAGTACAAACCTGTTCCTTATACCCTATAACATGCCTTTTATTGCAGGGAATCGTGCACACACACACTCAAGACCTTTACATTTGCTAAAATGCACTGTTCACATTCCTGACCTCAAGTCACAGTATTGCTTGACTCTACACTGAAACTCAGTCATCAGAGACAGATTGACTGAGAGGAAAGTCCACAGAGAACGACAGACACAATGGCAGTTACCAATTATAACATTCAGTCACATTTTAGATACTCAAGTACACAAACACTGCAGAAAAAGAAAGAAAGAAGAAACCAAAACCCCCCCTAAGTAGACACCAAGGAAACATTCCCTTCCTCCTTCACCAAGAATGCCGTTCTCAGACAAGGTACAACTTTCCAAAACAAACTTGTCACACCACATATCCATCACAGACACAGACAAACACTGGCACTCTGTATACGCTAACCTGCGACTGCAAGTTGTACTTTGTTCACTGATTGTCGCCAACGCTCTCTACCTCTCTATCTCCCTGTAAGGAAACTGATGGTGCCTGTCACTGTAATGCAATCAGACACTTGGGATGTGTTTACGTCCTGTGGCTGTGAACGTAGTCTCAATGGCAGCAGTACTTACTTTGTGAGGCGCTGCGTTCGAGTGCTGAGGGTTTAGGGGGGCTGATGCGGCTCTTGGGGGCCGCCGGCGGCCGCGCCGTGTTCTCTCCCGGGGTCGACATCTCGGCCGGCTTGTCCTCCGCGGGTGTTGTCGCCGTCGCCGCGGGAACTGGAGGCTTCTGCTTTGCCAGGGTGCCGTCGTTTCCAGCTTTCATCAGCTTCTCCCTGACGCTGAGGACCCGGGGAGGACGCCTTCCCCCGCCGCCCGGCCCAAGGGTCTCCTTCCTGGGGGGGGTCGAGGAGGGAAGCCGAGCCAGCCTAGAGGCTCGGGACATCACAGGGAGATAGGCAGACCTCCTCTCTCTCTCTCTCTATCTCTCTCTCTCTCTCTGTACGTGTGCGTCGCCGGTCAGCCTGGCTTCAAGCAGGTCCTCAAGGGAAATCTTCTCAGCTGCTGCTGGAGTGACACAGGAGTGACTGCGTGGCTCCGTCTCTCTCCGCCGGCTCAGCGAGTCCAGACTGGCGCAGGTAGACTGACAGGCAGGCCAGGGAGGGGAGGGAGGGAGGGGAGAGAGGGGAGGCACTTTTGGGAAGTGCAGGGGGAGGTGGAGGAGAGCCGGTGGGGGGAGGGGGGGGGGGGGGGGATGATAACAGCTCTGTCGAAGGTGCTGTCTTCTGCTGCTGCTGCGCTGGCCTCATGGGTCCCATTCGCCGAAGCAAACACAGATTGGGGTACGTGTGTGTGTGTGTTTGGCTTGAAAGTGGGGTGGCAGTGTGAGCTCTGCCAAACGCAAACAGGCAGATGTGGGGGTTAGTGGGTGGGGGGCTGTCAGCGCATTCCAGCTTCTCTAATCCCCTCTCTCTATCCCTCCCCCTCTCTCCCTCGCTCTCTCCCCTTCCCCCTCTCTGTAGATAACTAGAGCTCGCTCGCTCCTTCTGTCAGTTGCAACGGGGCTGTCGGCGCTCCTCCTCGTCCAGTTGGAGTTCCCACCTCTTCTGCAGTCCTGTTGGTCACTCTGTCTCTCAGTCTCTCCTCTTTCTCCTCAGTCTCTCCTCTGTGTATACTCTGTCTCCTCAGTCCGTTACGAATCACTCTCTCTCTCTTCTGCACTGACGCTTGACGGGCAACCATTCCAGTTCTCAGGTACAGACAGACAGACAGACAGAGACAGAGACAGAGAGAGAGCTTATGAAGTAGAGAGAGCGGGGGAAAAAACACAGCCAGTCTTTTGTGGAGGAGAACCCCCTTTTCTTCAGGTGCAGCTGTTGAAGCAATTCCAGGTGCGTGTGTGTGTGTGTGCGTGCGTGTGTGCATGCATGCACTTTGTGTCATCACCCGACCACTTGTGGCAAGCTCTAGTCCTCCTCTCTTCTCCTTTTATCATCCTCTCTGTGTGCTCGCTTATACTGTATGTGATTAGACACACACACACACACACACACACACACACACACACACAGCCTCTCGTGCGCTCTTTAATTCTCTGTAAATTATACAAGAGAAGCGTATGCTCTGCGTGTGTGTGTGTGTGTGTGTGTGTGTGTGCGTGTGTGTGTGTGTGTGTGCGTGCAAGAGACCAACATTGCCTGCCTCCTCAACCTTCATCCCAGTAGTTCAAGTGAACTCCCACATCTGACCCTCCAGCCATAAAAAATATTATAAATGTCACCAACACAGCAAACATCACTCACATCTTTGGAGTTCAGAGTAAGCCAGGTGTGTGTGGACACGTTTTATTCTTGGTAGCATTGTGTTATACCCTTGTTAAAACTCTGTCCTATACTGAGTGAGAATGAGAGGAATCTGTTAAAACACACACTGAGCAATGGATTACAAAGGGCAAAGGATCACCGGTGCCCAGGCAACAAGTTAGAAAAGAGCAGCAATTCATGTAGACTGAACCACTGGCTCTGGTTTTTACAGGGACCATTCCAGTCTGAAATGGAGCTGCTACATTCTGATGTCACCCAAACAGCAGGACACACATGCTTTGAAGAATTCCAACAGCCCCCTTCAAAACATGGTCACCTCCTTCCCCAATCCTTGCTTGAGACTACTTTAGCCATTAAACATGATGACATCACGTCATTTAATAGTCATTTACATGCATACATGTAACCCTTAGGGAACAATTGGAAGGGGGAGAGAGAGGGAGAGAGAACAATATTTCTATTTACAGTTTTTTTCGATTGCTTAAACACTAAAAATGTATATAACACACAGTTAGTATGTATATAACACACAGTTAGTGAAACCTTCCACATAGGGAGCAAAACCACAGCCCATATTTGCACAACTATAAGCACATTCTCAGCCTCACACTTTTTGCAAAGCACTACACAGTGATTTGCAAAATACTAAACACAAACAATCTACATTTGACACAGAAATCTAACAGAATATCACGTATTTGTCTTCTAAAATACCACACATATGAAACAACTGATCAAACCTGACCATTAGGTGAACAGACACTTAGGTGCTAAACTCTAAACTCACCAATCAGCCATAAGCACTATAAAAAGGCAACTGGTGAGTTTACCTGCTGCAACATAAATGGAAGGTAACATTGTACAGTACTGTACAAAAAAAAATATATATATATTAGCCATAGAGATACAGTATTTAGAATGTCCCAGGCCAACATGGTGGCAATATCACAATGTTGGATCATGCAGAATGGGGCCCTCTGCCAAAATAGGTCCTTACTACTTACAACATGTGAATATGTGGGCCAACACATACTCCTCCTTATGTCAAGACACCACTCAATCAAGCCATGGAGAAGGCATGCAACCAAACTGATGCAGGGTCTATGCAACAAAGGAATCCTCATCCAAGAAAAGTCTTTCCTCACTGTCTTGTGAGAGAGAACATAGCCTGTGATTTGAACAAAATGCTAAGGCCAGGTCCAACTAGGCGAAGAAATTATGCTTTGGGTTTTTATTTTTACAGTAATTCATTCTTTCTCTAAATGTTTTTGCTGTTTACAATATGTACTATATTCTATTTAGAATATGTTCTGTTCTACAGTTGTAAATGTATTGTCTGATTTTACATTGTGGAGACAAATACTGTATATTTGTTCATCAGTGTGTAGTACTGGTGTGTTGTGATTGATCAATATATTCATGTACTTTACAATATCTCTTAAAAATCAAACCTAGACGATCATTAGAAAAAGCGAAATGTTAGAAGTGTTTTAGATTGAGCACAGCAGTGTCTAACTGTTTCATACAAAATCAGATCATATGAACCATGTGTGTGCCATTTGGTGACAAAATTGGGTTTTTACAAATTGTGTAGTTTTGAATGAAGTGTTTCATTTCACAAATGAAACTGAAGTGTTCTGCTACTTGTGTGTATGGTTGTGTGAATTGTGTGCAGTGTTTTGATCAAATGAGCCCTGTTTTCAAAAATGTGCTTAAGCAATCGAAAAAAAAATTAATTGGATGTTAGGAAAATGCCAAATAACACCACTGTGCTTTAAAACTACTGTTTCACAGTAGGAAAAAGTGATTCTATCCACAGCAGTGAAAATTCTACCTGTTTCACACAGTTGGGAAAACTTTAAGCAAAACTTTATAACCCTATTCACATGCTCCAGCACTCTGCATAGATTGTACTGGTTTAAAAATGCAAAAGAACTCTGTGTGCGTGTGTGTGTGAAAGAGTGTGAGTGTGTGTGTGTGAGAGAGTGTGTGCGTGCGCGTGTGTGTGAGCGTGCGTGCGTGTGTGTTTGCGTGTGTGTGCGCGTGTGTAGGTGTGCATGGACCTGCTGGGACTAAATGAAAACCTTTGATGTGGACTGGATGACTCGCGGCTACTCTGATTGCTACTGTACAAACGGGAAAGAAATGGGTTCAAAGACCCTAAACAACATAGCAGTTATGGGTGAATATCACTGTAGTTTGCCAATTAAGCCTGTGTGATGATGACACGTGATCAGAAAGTGCCCCTGCACATGAAATAACAGCCCACTGTAAACAGGTATGTAGATGCTTTGTGTTTCAAACGCTGAATGGCAGATTTTGCTTTGAGTTTGATTTTCAAAATACATTTTATATTATGTATATTTTATGACACAAAATTAAAAAGTTATGATATATTTGAGAAGGGTTGTTAAGAAAATGTTGTATGTGGTACAAACATGAACAAATGTTCTCACTGGGAGATGAGAGGGTTGGCTGTTAGCTTGTGGGAGTTCAGTTGACTCCCAGAGACCAGGGTTGTCAGAGCACTTTGGTATTTTCTGTAATTAACAGACTTTTCTCTCCGAAGGCCGTTACTAAACTGGGGGTGTGGGTTAGCAGCTCAGCCATGCCAAGAACAAGGATACTTGTGACATGTTAGCATGTTAGCATGGAAAAGGTTGTGGATTTGTTAGAATGTGTTTCTCTTTAGCTCTTGACTACTGGCCTCTACTGGAGTAGAACAAACAGATGGTAAGTTGGGAACTAGTTCATAGTGCTTCAATCTTGGCAAAACAACATCTCCTGGATTTGGGAAGCAATTGGTGCTAGGGGAGTTGTGGGTTAGCATGACTAAGACACCAGTCACAGGCTAAAGGTTGTTTTTCATGCTACAATACATTCCATCTCAGATGCATAAGTTAAATCAATCCTATAATGCGACTTATACTCAGCAGCAAACACATACATACAATTGATCATGGTGTACCCAGTGGAGTTGTGGTCAATCTTAGAACAATGCTATACCAAACTCCCTCTAGCTATGGAACGTTACAAATATCTACTGGAACACAAATGTGTTCTGTTTCTTTTGATCTCCAGGTGGATACACTTCATAATATACTGGTAATGTTACTGTTTACAATAATATAAGCTGGCAACCACCAACAATGCAATGAACTGCTGAATCATCAAAAAATCAATCTGGTCGAATTTACCCCGGAAAACTGTGTAGATGAGAGAAAAGCTTGTTCAAACCTGCACTAGAGGCTACAGTAAAGCTTGAACGTTCTTTAGAATAACAATTTCTCACTCCAGTAAACAATCAATATTTCAGAGATGTTTTAGTAGTTCAAAGACTCATGAAATTAATATCTGACACAAATTTACGAGGAACACTGTTGTTGCTTAACTCAGTCGACAACAACAATTGCAACAGCACTTTTCTGCTTATCTACTTCTCAGTGGACCATGCTGTGTTTTACATTCCCTGGCTAAGAAGACGGACTCCCAGGCGAAAGAGAAGAGAATAACTTCAGACTTGTAGTGTTGACAGTTGAAGCCAATTAGTTTTAACATCCAAGAGGTTTGTAGCCACATTCAGACTCCCAACACATCACAACATCTGGGGCATACAATGAGTAACATAGAGCACTGCATTGTGCCAGGACCAATGTCTTTATGATTCCAGCTGTACTGTATCTCCAACAGATAAAACAGACAGATTAGAGTATGGCTTTATTCACATTAATGTACAACAAACAGTTCAGCTGACTTGAATGATGTGGAATGGGTTGTAAGCCTTGGTCCACCCGCACAGCTGTTTTAAATTATCATGACAGAAAGAGGTCAGAAAACTGCATTCTCAGAAGCACCAATCATAAAGAAGATGTCAGCTGCCCCAGTCAAATAAGAGCAACACGACTGACACACAATATAGGTCTGTACAAGCCCAGGCAATCCTGAGAAGATATCTTATTGGCCAACTTAACTCCACCTATAGCTTATACTGAAACTGGAGAAGAATGTCATTCGGAATATGTCAACGGTCGTTATGCTGAAAGCTTTTAGCTGAGCAGAGGCAGAAGCCATTGTAAACACTGCATCACAACAGTAATGGCACAACAGGTGTTGTGCCAGAAGTTGTTCACCTTTATTTTGAGGGTAGCTAAGTCATTAAGCAGTGTTTATTGAGTCAGTCTGGCCATCTGGTGCCATCGATGAATGCGTCCTCACCCGACGGTCTGCTAGGGCCCCCCTGTGGCATTGTGGTTAATTCCTGCTTATCTAGCCTCACGCACATATCTAAACACATTTTAAATGCATACAATATGGATATAAACACATTTACATACATGTACTGGCATATATTCTGCACATATGCTCGACTCATAAGAAATCCATGTGCTCTCTCTTTAATAGCATTGTATTTGAGGATAAATTCACTTTGCATCTAGTTGTCTTCTCATGTGTGTTATTGTGTGCTTTTAGCGTGTGTCCCCTACTAAAAGCCAGCGTGTCTGATGTATATAAAGAGGGAGTGCGCTGAGACTAGCCAGCGCTTCATCACGAGCGATGTAAATAAGAGTCTCCCTCACTCTCTTTATTGCATATTGATTTTTTTTAGTTTTGGCGCTGCGGAGAGAAAGCCTGGGCGTCCATGCATCACACACAGAGAGGCAGATATCTGATTCTACAAAAAGCAGTACCTTCCTCTTCCTAAGAAGAAACGCCTGGTTTAAACCACTAGCACGTCAACACTCACATAACAACAAAGAACCACATTCGTTTAGAATAATAACACATGCTTTTATGCCCACAGGCTTTTAAATTAACAATGTGCCAAGTGTGTCTGATAACAGACTTTTATGAAAGAGACCACAAAGTGTAAGAGCAGATTAAGTGGAACAATAAGCTAATTATATGGTCACATTATGCTGACAGTATATGTTTGTCACCATGTTATAGGCCAAACTACCAAAACAGTGAAGGTATGAGTAGAAATACTGAGACCGTCATTTCTGATGTGGCTTGAAAAAACAACAAAGACATTCCGAGAGAGATATTACTATCTCTCTCTATAATATATCAGCTTGTGGCAACAGAGAGAGGAATATTTTTTCATAAATTAAAGTGTTTATGAAATAGATTTAAAAAACAAAAACATATTTGTAACATTAACATTTTATCCCCCACCTGGTGAACCTTAATATATGTAAATGCAATAGGAAAACAAAGACAAACTCACATGCACTAACAGGCACGCACACGCGTGCACACCCCTGGGGCCTGTTGGCGCTTGCCGTTAGCATCATGTAAACAGCTTGAGGAGATTAAACAGACTGGATTTCAACACTACAACAGCTGTAACATGCATGTGTCTGCAAGGGTTTTTCTCTTTCTTTCTTTCTTTCTTCTATTCTTTGTTTTTTTTTATTAATTGGTGGGACAGAACACTGTCTCTTGCAAGTAATAGCGATGATTAAACTACTGCCTGACTATTCTTTGAAGTTGCTCTTATAGTGCCATGTAAAATAAAATACATGTTTTGTTTATTTGACAACAAAGTGTCAAATACTTGAAATATGATTAGCGTTATGTATAAAAAGTAAACATTCAGGCACCAGGGGGCGGCTCTACAACGGTACAGGAGCTTGTATGCATCATAGGGGACAGAAATATAATTTGGTACTGAAATATGATATTATAGAGCAGGGTGGGCAATCCTGGTCCTGGAGGGCCGCTGCCCTGCCCTGCTCCAGCACGCCTGATGCACATGAATGTTAGAAGCCTGATAACGAGCTATTCATTAGAGTCAGGTGTGTTGGAGCAGAGAGACATCTACAACATACAGGGCAGTGGCCCTCCAGGACCAGGATTCGTCACCCCTTTCATATAGCTAGGAATGAAATTGCTTCAAAAATGAACATGAGCAGTTTGACTTGACTTGATTTAAAATGTTTGAATTATATATATGATGTCCTTATATGAATCCCAATTTTGAAAAAGGATTTATAGCATATTAATTACCCTTTTGACTACATATTGTAAAGTAAATATTTCTAAGAATAGCAAATTGTGTAGGTAAAATGTATTCATTGATTTTCATGACACCGATACGATACTGATATCAGAAATCGGTGCGATACTGACATAAATAGCTGGATCAGTGACAATTGGACAGTTGTAACCGATCCATGAGGCTAATCCAGATAAATTGATTTGCATGTGTAGGTCTACTGTCAAGCATCAGCCATGTTAAAACATAATTTAACACTGGAATCGGATTGGTACTTGGTATCAGCCGATACCCAAAGTTCCAGTATCTGTATCGGTATCAGGACTGAAAAAACTGGATCGTGCCATCCCTAATGAAAATAAACACACTTGACTTCTCTACATCACACACTAAATAAAACACCATGGTCATCTTGGACAAGTTGCTCATTTAAAAGAGATGTAACATGTGAACAAGACTACCTGGTTAAATACAGGTTAGACAGAAATTAAAATAAATTGAGCACTTCAAAAATCCTAATCTGTAATGCTCGCCCACTCATTACATAAGAGTGATGTTGTGTATGCCACTTTGTGGGTTATTGGTCACCCCTCTTCCAGTGTCTGACCATCACTTCATCTCATTCTCCCTCTCCCTGAATCCTCTCTCTGCCCACACCC
>JAODUK010072062.1:0-16346 GCA_027564635.1 Typhlichthys eigenmanni | reverse complement strand
TATATATATTACACAGTGTGTGTATATATATACTGTATATAGTACTATAGTGCAAACACACACACACACACCTATAAAATACATGAGATATTAGAAGGACAATATTAACTTATCCTTGATTATTGTAAGCTACTACAGTTTCTGGTCTGGGTCTGGTTTAAACAAAAGTGTAGCAGTTACTCTATCCTACTGTAAGTCTACTGCTCATGATATTGTCCATGTACTGCCTAATGTCTACAGCGTGAGACTATGCGTCAGTGTCTCTCACATCCTGCCTGTCGGATTATAGTGTGTTCTTCCTTCGGCTCTGATGAGTCAACGCCTGTATATTTCTCAAAATTATATCCCCATAGTTCAGCGTTATCTGAGCATGCGCTTTAAGGTTCCATCTGAAGAGCTTTCAGGTCATTACTAACAATGTTGGAGCCAGTAGACATTCACTGTGATGAGATCATTAACCCCCGATTTTACCAGACAGATGGCATTAAACTCATTCATTTAAAAATAGTTTTACTGTGATTCATGTTGACAGAAATACACGTTTGCAATACAGTTGTTAAAGGTGAACTCATGGATTTGTGTCTGGAATTGGTCTTGTGGTTGAAAACAGTTGTTTTGGTTTGAAACTCAGTGGGCACAATCCTAATTAAAGGGCTGCTCATATTTAGAGTGGGAACTATTAGACAAACCATGCTCTATCCTTCCTAAAACCTCTTAAACGTTCCTGGATGACTGTGTTTCAAGAACGACAGGCATAACATTTTGAGTATCTGTATGCAATATCAGGGAATGTAGCACCTTTCTCCACTTAATACAATTTACAAGATATAAGATATTTATGATGATAAAACTGGCAACACATTTATAATAGCCTATCCCATTTGAACAGACTATCATGCCAGACACAATATGCTTTGGCTTTAGCTCTTTGAGCCAGGGTTTTGAGTCTTAACTATGCACTGGACTGGTCTGTACGTGTTGTGAAGGCATTTCAACATGTGTCAACTCACATCAAATCCACACTCCATTAGTAATGAATCTCTGTCTATAACACGTAGCATGCATTCCAAATTAATTTATTCATAATCAGCTGCAGAAGAACTTCAAACGTGCCCATAGTTTTTCATGATAGAAGGTTCACGAACTCAATAAATATACAACCTAAATACCAAAAACCTTTATGAAAACCTACAGTAGATGTATAGCATACACAAAAAATACATTGATACACCAAACATAAAATGTATACCTCCTTTTTTGTGCAATAACTTTACTGGCTAAATGTTGTATTTCCACTAATGCTGATTAGGAACCAACAAAAGAATCACTTCCTCTGCAGCCACAAACATGTCTGCAGACAAATGGTTTCCACACCAAGCTGAGAAAGCTGTTTGCACTCACTCAGCCTCCATGTGAGGCTAATAAAACTGAACTGCAGTACATTATGTCATAAGGGACAAACAGAGCACTGAGGAAACCCCTACAATCTGCTAGATGGTGGCTTCTTGCCAAGGAGGCCTTGTAATTAGGTTTGCACATGTCAAGTCTTGACAAGTCAGTGGTATTTCCCTTTAAGGTATTGATTTTCATCTCATATTTTACCTATAATTCCCATTGCTAACAATTATGTGACTTAATGAACCTCCTGGTTAATCTCAGAATTTCTCACTCATAATGCTTTACACAATTAGTGATTTGTCTCTAGTCTTAACTCATTGTTTAAGAGGTAAATATTTAGCTAACTGTGTTTAGCGACAATATACAGTACTTTGGATACAATTCAAAAGCACATGATTCAAGTGTTTTTTTTTATGCGGGTCTTAACTTTGCCCCCTCTGGTCAATAAATAACCACTCCCTCTCTCACTAAATGTTGTTATTGTAGGCTCTGTTGGGCCCTGGTTTGAGTGCAGGACAATCATATCACAAACATCACAGCGTCCCAGGTGTATTACCTGCTCATTGGTTCTCTTCCAGAAGACGGCAAGTGTAAAGACTGCAGTGACAGGGGGAGCCAGGTAGCTTGTCACTGATTGGATGTAAACATACAGCTGGCCACTATTGGCTGACTGGAGGATGGGTATCCATACCACGCTCATAACCACCAAAATCACTGTGGCAATTCTGGAACACACACACACACACACACACACACACACACACACTGCAGATTCAGGACTTCCTTTTGAATCTGCCACCCTACTGCCACCTTTCACGTGTGAATGAAATACCTGCCGACCAGTAGCAACTCTTTCTCTGTCGCACGTGGGCGGTGCTTTTTCCAGATGTCCATGGTGAAGAGGGTGGAGCTACTGTTGAAGATGGAGGTCAGCGATGACATTAGTGCGGCCATCATCACCGCAATCATCAGCCCTCGAAGGCCTGACACACACACAAGTTAATTAATTCATAGATGAGTTATCACAGCGATGTGTTATCTAAATGTTCAGCACCCTTCATAATTAAAGAGCTATTAATACACCGAAGGGAATATTAAATGTCTCACCGCTTGGCATGAGTTCAATGACCAGTGTGGGAAAGGCAATGTTGGAACATCCCACTTCTGCTCCACACACACGCACACACTCCTCAGGGTCCACACAACCTACGGTGTCTGTAGCCAGCAACACACAGATCACATTACGTGTCTCACACACACACACAATATAGTTAGTCTATTATGCCTAGCCTATACATTGTTGACCTGCTGTAGCCTATATTCTGAGGCTCACATAGCCTTCACGTATATGCTCAAGTAAATAACTATACCGGTACATATGTGTGAAATGTGTAGTTTTATCTCTGATAGGATGTAGTTTACAAGCTGTTAAAAAAACGTAAAAAAGGACGTACACACACACACAAACACGCACACGCACACAGTATGTGAGAGTGAATCAAACATGACTTGTAATCTCCGGTTATATTTGCATAGAAAGTGCCATTGGAACGGGACTTTAATCGAAGGATTACGGTATGGGTTAAACATCAACTAGGCCAGGCCAGTGGGCGGAGTCTATTCCAACAAATCACCGGACACTCCGCATTGTCAACCCGGCGAACGGGCTTCCGTTGGCGAATTCCAGGGTCAGATGTGCTTTTTACTTTTCGCATTTTTGAAAGTATGTAGACTATCGCATAAACCCGACTTGGTTAACACTACCCGCGAGGACACAAATATATAGATTATTTAACGAAACGCCATGCTAGGGGGATGGTGAAGTATGAACGTTACCTACAGTAAATAACTTTTCAGGAATATTGAGTGTGAATATTGTGTAAACGTCACCGGTTCGAGAACTCCTGAAGTAGGTCGTCAGCAGAAAAGTTTCTCTTGAGTAATGCGCAACAAATGTGTATGGATTAAGGGCGTTAATACTTTCGGAAGTTCCGCTTTGGATTGCCGCATAGACACGCAGACACAGAAAGACACTTTTTTCTGTTAGTCACGCTAGCTGCCCGGGGCTGGAGTTGAATCAGGCTAGAGCTACAAGCAAGCAACGTCAGATGAGAGGCGCGGCTCTGGGTGAGATACCTTTGTCCTGCGCACACCTGGATGTAGGCTAGGTGCGCGTCAGTGTGTGTTGGTAATTTGAGATCTGGGTTGCACCCGTCCTTGCCGAGACACGATCGGTAAGTGGAACTATTCTAAAAAGGCAAATAGACGGATTGCCCAGTCTACCTCAGAGAGACTTGAGTCGCTGGACAGGTATCACGTTCCACCACAGGGAAGTTACTGGAACAAATGATGGATCATACCCAATGGCAGTTGTGCTTGACCTGTTGTGCGAACCAGTATAATTATTTTTAGGACATATTTATTAACTATTTATTGAGCTGTGGTTTTGAGGCCATGGCGTTATCACAGATTCAGTGTTTAGACGATCACCACGTCAACTGGCGTGTGAGCGAGAGCAAGCCGGAGTTCTTCTACAGCGAGGACCAGCGCTTGGCCTTGGAGGAGCTCTTAACGAAGGGTCGCGATGGCTTCTCTGCCTACATCCGCGAACATGGCATCCGTGACTTCCTCTCGGACCTGGAGCTACAGCGGCTGGAATGCACGGCGGAGGCCTACCGGCCTGGGCACGAGCTGAAGCCGGAGACGACGGGGGGTGGTAACGCCGGGTCCGGGGAGGAGGGTGGGGACGGAGCCGTGTCGCTCCAGTACTGGCCAGACCGGTCCGAGGCCTCGGTGGCAGAGCTAGACCTGGGCTGGCCCGACGCAATCTCTTACCGGGGTGTCACGCGCGTGACCGTGAACACCCAACCGCCGGCAGAGGGACAAACGCACATCAAAGAGGTGGTGCGCAAAAGCATTGCGTCCGCACAGAAGGTCAGTATAATAATCATTCACCATTATTATACTAGACTATCTTAGATGATAGGTTATTGCCTGCATTTTGTATTAAGTTTTGTTCCCATCACTATAATGTAACTATAGTGTATATACAACGCCACAGAAAGCTCTGCCACTCATCCATAATTTACTTCCAGTTGTCCTTCCCTTGCATACAATTTATTTCTTTGTTCGAATTATTTGACTTACTTTCATTGTCACATGTAAAACACATGCATTTAAAAGAACAGGTTTGAGTTACATTTCTGTGATTAAAAGGTGTTGACATCGTAAAACATGCCATTCTACTAACAGTTTAAACACACACCCATGGGTGCACACACACAAACACGCACACACACAATATCTTAATTAGGACACCAGGAAACGCTGTATGAGGAGCATTTGAGATAGCCTACTACCGGTTTATTTGTCTGCAAATAATATCTTGGTCTCTTAACATGCTCTGCTTTTCTATCAACAGAACCAATATGGCAAAGAACACTCTACATGCTATAGTAACTATTTTGGCTAAATTATACACTGCCTTGGTTTCCAAGCGAGGTCAATGGGGGGGATTTGCAGACAGAATAGCTGCTAGAGCTTCTCTGAATCACCATGACTCATAGCACCCCTCACCCAGATAACACATGCTCACCGTTCCACAAAACCCATAGCAACCACCTGTAGAATGACAGTAGCCTCTTGGGCTCATTACATGTGGCATGCTCACTGACACTGTGTCACAACACTGGGTCTTTTGTTGCTCGCCGCAGAAATGCACTGAGCTTGTTGTGTGTATTGGCTTTTATGGAGCTGATAAGAGCCGTTTAATTTGAATCACCCACTCAGAACAGGAAAAGTTAACAGCCACTTCTACTTTCCTGTGTGTGCGTTGTGTGTGCGTGTGTGTGTTTGCTTGTGTGTGTGCAGGTGATAGCTGTGGTTATGGATGTGTTTACAGACGTAGATATATTCAGAGACCTGCTGGACGCGGCCTACAAACGTAGAGTTCCTGTTTACATCATCATCGACACGGCGGCCGTGCGCGATTTCCTGTCCATGTGCGGCCGAGCCAATATGCACCACGGACATCTAAAGGTACACATACACGCGCACCTACGTGGTGTTTTCACTAGCTGGGCCTGGATGTTGTTTCAATACTGTAAGTACTGATAAGAGTAAAGACAACATTTAACGTGACATTTTGGCCCAATTTATACAGTTTGCGATAAAACAGCCTGGTAATGCTTCAATAGAAATACAAAGGAACATATTTGATAAAGATACTCTGAGTATGCTGTGCACCGGCTAAAAATACAGAAGGAATATTTGAAACATACTTTAGGGCTAACAATTGGGTTAGGCTTCGCACCGTTTAAATGTTTATCTGAGAATATTTGAAAGGTAAATTGGGCCAGATTGGGGAGCCTTAACACGTCTTAACCCAAAGCTGTGATAATGGTTTTGCATTGTGTTGAACTGGTCTAGTGAGTATCACATAACACCCGGCGTGTTTTTCCCACTGAAGACTAATCGTATTTGCAAACTGCAGTCAAGTACATCAAGCACATTGTACTGCGTGTACTATCTCTACCTGTGGCACTGATGGCACAACACACACCATCTGTAGCTCGCTCATCACTGACAGTTTAGTCCAGGGTTGACTGCTGCGTTAATGTGTAATTAAGACACACACCCACACACACACATACAGACACAGACTCTGCTTCCTGTGAGGTTTTTTTTTTTCACTTCCTTTTTTTCTTTCTTTTTTTGTCAATGCGTAACACCCTGTATTGTCCCCTCCCCCATAACTCCCTTGTGTCTACGACTCGGTGTGACACCGTATGACTGTACTGTGTGAGTCTTCCGAGATATTACAGAGAACACATTTACCCACGCACCAGTGCTCCAGGTGAAACCACACCCTTATCGCAAGGCCCAAGACAAACACCGCAGGGTGTGCCGCACACGCGCGCGTGCGGACACACACGCACGCACGCACGCACACACATACACACACGCACGCACACACATACACACACGCACGCAAATGTCACGTCCCAACCTGTGGAGTTGGTAAACAGAAAGTTATTGCGGTTTGGAAAAAGTAGCTGCGTCTTTTGGGAAACAAGACTTATCTTTTTCTCTTTCCCCGCCGAGGCACATCGATTTTCTCCCTTTCTTATAACCTGTTTTTACATATAGAATGAACGCACAACCCCCCCCCCCCCCCCCTCCTCTCCTCTTTCTGTACACAGAATCTGCGTGTGCGCTGCTGTGGCGGGGTGGAGTTCTACACACGGTCAGCTCAGAAGGTGCGTGGCTCGCTGAGCCAGCGATTCCTCCTGATCGACGGGGACAGAGCCATCTCTGGTTCTTATAGGTGGGTGGGACGACACACGGCTGGTGGACTGGAATGTGCGCTTAAATGCGGAGTCGGCGCTTGTAAGCTAACACGCTTCGGTCAAATTCAGCGAATGTCTCCTCGCGGGCACGCTAGCTGGCCGCTCTGTGTGCACGCGCAAATAAATAACAACAAATAAGATGGTGTTTACACACAGCCCAGGCTCTGTAAATGGGAACACAAACAAAGTGGCGCTGACCGCTCCACACAACACTATCCCAGCCTTGGCAATGCGTGTCCAATTTTGGGGGGCGGAGCTTCAAATATTAGTTCAAATATTAGCAATCTCTCTATAGGATAGCTGACTCCACCTTTAAATGTTAGACCAAGGAACTAATGTATGTATAATAATAATAATAATGTATAAAGAAGATATACCTTTGTAAATACATATACTTGAGAACACTTCTGCAGCACAAATGCTTTGTGTTGACAGACAACATGAACAGTAAGTACAGTATCCAGGTTAGAGGGGCTATTGCAGACCAGTGGGTGCATTGTGATTGGTTGTGAAAGGAAAGGCATGATGGGCTAGTGGCAGCCTGTTAAAGATCACAGGCTCTGTTCGTGACATGCCAGACCTACTGTAAGCATCCTTCAGCAAGATGCCGAACCCCTACCTGCTCCTTAATACTTAAATCACTGTAATTTGCTTTAGATTAGTGTCTGCTAAATGACGTTGTTGATCCATAGACCGCAAGCAGGTCAATGAATTGAGGTGTAATTTGCTGATTAGACAGATTGTTTAATAGATGTTAAATTAAACCTACGACAGTATGCTGCTATGAATCAACAGTAAAACCCAATCAAACCACAGAGTTGGTGGTCCTCTGTGTCAGGCTTGTACTCCAATGATGTTCACAAATTAGACATGTTGTCATTGCATGCCCCGTTTCAGCGATGAAGTGATTCTTTCCTGAGGGTTGGAATTGAATCAGCTACGTTAACCTGAGTTATATTGGAACCCACAGGAAATGTGGCGTATCAAGCAATGCATGCAGTGCTCTTACAGTACTCTTGCAACTTCCAAAACTCCAAACATGCGCTCAAAGGTCAATATTCAAAGTAGCATTTCAAAACACTGTTGAAAGTAAATGTTTTTTTTTATCTGCTGTTTTCACTTTAATGACTACTATAGTATTCAATGTTTTACTACCTTAACTGTATTAACCTCACTATTGAAGTGGTAGTGTGTAAGAACTGTAGACGAATAGGAAACTTGTGTTTACAGTATGGCAACATTACATGCTGTGTGTAATGTATCTTATTTACATACAGAGAAAAATTGGACGTGTTCCTCCTCCAATAGCCATTAATGTGAATGTATACCTTCAATAATAGTCTCAACATTTGTTAGGATGTGGCTGTGAGGAACGTGATTGAACAAAGCACGCACACACACAATATACTTCCCATTATTTTGTGTGTGGGTGTGGAGCGCTCACCCCCCCCCCCCCCCCCCCCCCTTTCTGGTCAATACAAATATTCTAATATTATAGTAATAAAAAGTTATTTGTTTAAACTATTATTCATTTATTTATTAGAATAGTATTTATTTTTGTTAAGTTTGCCAAAAGTATAGTAATTAAATCAGATTATGCCCCGGGTATGCCATCATATCTGGAGTGTAATTCATCCATTTCGGATCTATCCTCCTACTTCCACTCACACGGCCAGTCAAGTCGCAACATGTTCAGAAGGGTTAACATGAACTGAAACAGAATGTTCAGCTAATGTAACAAGGAAAAAAGGTTTGTACAAAATGACAGTTGGAAAATGGAATGATACGGGCCCGTACCAGAATACAGTATGTAGCCAAACCAACATGGCCGACTGTGTTGTGATAACTCTAACCTCGTTGCTCCACTCTGCAGCCTTACGTGACTCTACACGCTGATGGGAAAGCTCCCATTACTTAATCACATGTACGTGATTTAATGGAAACAATCAAATGCTTTAATGTGTTCAAGTGCTTGGGCTTAAGAACAACTGGAGTGCCTTACTCATTAATTTGTTGGGTTGTCTACATCGTTCATCAATGCTATTCATGTAAATGCGCTCATCTTGTCTGAGCGGGTATCAGGTTTACCATAAAACAGCAGGGTCATCTGGCCCTGCCAACAAGCTGTAGTAGACTGTGGAGAGAAGCCATGACTGGCAGACACTCAACTGCTGACAATAAATCAGATACACTTGCAGCGCCACACACCCGTAACACACACACACACACTGACGCACACTCGTAAACAGTTTTTCCTTCAGGACTGCTCATTGCATAACCGTGCCTTTTTAAATTACAACCAAATTAGTGTTATAGCCAAATGTAGTTCTCAGTGTGTCCCTAGGTCAGAGTTAAACATAACATACTTCTAAAACCAGAGGAACATTCAGAGGAACAGAAAAACCATTGTGTATTCACGTCTGTTGTGTTTTGAATTTTACAGCTTCACTTGGTCCTCCTCTCGGCTAGATCGTAACCTCATCACCGTGGTAACGGGGCAGGCAGTGGAGAACTTTGACACTCAGTTTCGCGACCTTTATCTGACCTCCAGGGGTGTTTCTCTGGCCAAGGTTTCTTTGACAGAGGAACCAACACCTGATCCAATCCCTCAAGCGGCTCCTGCCCCATTATCAGCCTCTATGGCCAGGAAACTCATTAACCCCAAGTATGCCCTGGTTGCCACCGGAAACCACGCGAGCCCAGCCTCGTCAAACCAAAACTCCAGCAACAAGAACCCCGCTGGCTTAAGACTGCTCAAAGGGCGCATTAAGGAGCCTGTGGAGCTCCCACCTCTACACCCCGGGTTAGCCAACCTGGAGAAAGTATATTTGATCCCGTATTTGCCCACCTGGCCTGAGCCAGACCCACCCAGCGACGTGATTGGCTTCATCAACATCAGAGACGACAAGCGGGCCAATCAGGTTCACCTACAGAGGTCGGAGAGGTTTGAGGTCAGCCAGGCTATACGGTTCAGCTCCCCTTTCACAGTGGCCGCGGCCCCTACGGACACATCCACAGAGGGCGCAGACACAGACACACAGCCCTCTGAGGGCTCTGCTGCCCAGAATCAGGCCGCAGCGCAGCCCACAGCGCAGCCCACACCGCAGCCCGCAGAGCAGCCGCACATCGCCCCAAACGCACAGCATTCCAGCCAGCCGTGTCAGAGAGCTGATACGCCTCGAGAACAGCCCGCACACACACCGGAGACACGCACTCCCATAGCGCCCGCAGCCGCCGACGTTACCGGTGCACCGCCCACAAACGCGACTGACCACACCCCCACAGCAGGTGCTAGCAATCGGCCCCAGGCCCCGCCCCTGGAACCTCCCCAGGCCCCACCCCTGGAACCACCACAGGCCCCGCTGCTAGAACCACCACAGGCCCCGTCCCTGGAACCACCACAGGCCCCGCCCCGGAAGCCTCCTCAGGCTCCTCCTCAGGACCCGCCCCTGGCCCCGCCCATTCCCAAACCCCGTACCCTGCAGTTGGTCATAAACGGCCCCGGTTCTGAACACACGGGCCAACCGCAGGTCAGTCTGGTCAAAAAGAGCGAATCGGAAGCGTTGCACGACTCCTCGGACTACGTGCGGACCCATGACGCTGAGGAGCGCCCCAGCCAATCAGAGGAGGAGCAGGAGGAGGTCAAGGCCAGCGACAGCAGCCAAGACAGCACTGAGGTCATGTGTGACCAAGCGGCCAATGGCAACCCCTCCAGCCTTTCCACGGCATCTGACGAGGAGTTCTACGACTGCAACCAGAGCGGCGAGGTGGTGGTTAATGGCATGACCACGGGATCGGGGCGGGGCCATCGCCATGGGGACGGGGTCAACGTGATGGCCCGCCTCTCCCAGAGCATGCTGGACCTGCGCGACCCCAGCCAATCGGGGGACAGTGCAGACCTCATCCACCAATCACAGCAGCTCCGACAACAGGTCAACGCCTCGCCACACAGACATATAGGGCAGGTGAGATCTCCATTCTGGTCGGGTGCTTCATAGTACCGTACGATAGCAACCGCTGTGTGCTTCATAGTACTGTATGATACCAACCGCTGTGTGCTTCATAGTACTGTATGATACCAACCGCTATAGTAATGTCAGCGCAGCGTTAACACAGAAAAGACACTGTTAATTCCGCTTGGCAAGCGGCGATTAGCTCTGATGTGATCTCTTTGTCGGCTTTTGGAAAGGACACACACGCATACATACACAAACACACTTACAATAACATTATGGCTGGGTGTGTTTCTAATGTGTTTGAAAGGTAGGACATAACATGCTTAAAATTAAATACCTATTCAAGAGGTGTGTGTGGTGTGTGCATGCATGTGTGTGTGGTGTGTGTGTGCATGCATGTGTTGTCTGCGTGGTGTGTGTGCATGTGTGTATACCTGGATAGAGGGCTCGGCTGATCATTCCTGGCAGAATAATGAAAATAAAAGGTAGCATCTTCAGATAAGCTGCCAGAATTGACGCTCCTTTAACATGGCTCATGTTCTTAGCAGACAGGGACCGTTGTACAATCACCTACACACCCATACATACACGCACACAGGAGAACCAACATCATGGCTGTACGGAAATGGTAAATGTACTGCTTTTACTAAAACACTTCAGATAAAGCGCGCTCTCTATATATATAAATAAATATATATATAAATAAAAGAATCAAGTAATCAAGGCAATATCCAACCACCGGGAGGGGTTAAATGCCTTGCTCAGAGACACTTCAAACTAGCGACCTGTCGTCCCACTCTATGTGACGTCTCACCTCTCTCCCCCTCCCTCCCTCCAGTTGTTCCAGTCCTCAAGGCCTTCCAACCAGGAGCAGCAGGTGAGAGGTGCTAAAGTGGTCATCGCCAAACCAGGAAGCTATCACCGCCCCACCCGAGCATCGGGCCCTGTGATTGGAGGGCACCGCTACTGGATGGGTCAAGCACTTCAGACGGACTCAAGCCTCTTGCGCCCGGAGCAGCGCTCCGGCCGGTCGCCGCGGCGACACAGCCCGGCTCACAGAAAGACTGGCCAAGGTTCGCCACAACCGCCGGCCAATCTGGCGGGGGTCCTGGGCTTGTCTTTCTCCAAACTGACCAATCTGAAACACCTGAGGTCACGTGCGGCAGGGTCCCAGAGGAAAACCCCCCAGAATTACAAGGATGCTATTTAGAACTGACTGGTGTCCTGTTGTCCGGTTAACTAATGTTAAGCTACATTATAGAAAACGTGTTTCACTGTAAAGTGTTCTTTATTTTTTTATATGATCGTCAAGTGGCAGACACATACATGTTTTTAATTATTAAGGTGCCCATATTTGAAGATAATATTGCTGTTAGCGTCGACTAAACAAATGCAATAATTGCGAATGAGAATTGACATTATTAACACAGGGACTAGAGGTTTAACGGCCAGGGGTTTCTCTGAGAACAGGTACTTGTATATCCTCTATTTACATCCCCAGACGACATTTGCTAGTAAGGTAATATCTCACTCTGCTTGGTGACAGTAGTGTGAATATTGTGGTTTCTAGCATCTAGCATTAGATTTGGAAGATGTCCTGATGAGCATGACAGATGTAGCAGAGACAGATGCAGTGTGGGACCAAGCTGGAAATGGTAAATAAAAAATAGTTTCTATACCCCGGTTGTCTCTGCTGTTGTGGAAAGCAAACGGTGGAACAAACAACAAATCGTCTCGTGGATGATCCGTCCTAATCTTTCTCATTGTGTAACTTCCTGTTTTCACATCACATGACATCATGGATCTATAATTAATCCTACCAATATTTGTGTATACCTATAAACCAACTGAATTTGTCTAAATCATTTGGTGAGTCTGTAAACTGCGTGCACGCAGATGCGTGTGCACATGCATGTTTGTAGGTGTGCATATGTGTGGGGTAAGCGTGCATGTATGTGTGCGGGTATGTCAGTATGCCTGGCTGTGTATGTGTGAGTGCGTATGCTTGGCTCTGTGTGTGTGTACCTGGTCTGTACACCAGTACCAGGTGGCCAGTATGGTGAGACCCAGGGTCATGCCAGGCCAGGGCAGGTCTCCAGTGGTGGCGTCCCTGAATAGGTGCATGGCGTCTTCACGAGGCAGATGGCAGGTGCTGTTAGGAATGGTCTTGCTGGGCACCGCTGCACTATAGATCTTCTCCAAGTTGTCGTACCCCCCTATCTTGTTAAAGGCTGTGGAGCGCGTGACACATTCACACATTCAGCACGCATTATGAATCATGACCATGTCTATGTAGGCTAATTGTACATACCGGTGATGGTAAGAATGATTGCTCCTATGATCATGACGAGTGTCTGCAGAGTGTCTGTGTAGATGACAGCAGCAAGGCCCCCTGGGTAAACACAACAAGCGAGTGTCATCGTGCCAGAAATTATTAATATCCCAGTCACATTGTGTAATTTATGGCTTTGTCTTTTAGCAAGTGATTTACGGTGTACAGTACATGATGTACTGTAAAATAAATAGAGAGCGTAGAGAAATCTCCCAGCCGAAACCCACAACTGAAGTTGATGTACTTGTAAAGAAAGCCTTGTGCTCCCCCCGACAAGAAGAACGATGTCCTTCCAGAGTGTGTGTGCGCGCGTGTACGTACCTGCGATGGTGTAGAGAGCTGTGACGACCAGCATGAGAACTGTGGACACATACAGATTCCATCCCAGACACACCTGGATGAACAGCGCTCCAGAGTACAGGTCAGTCTGGAGAGAGGGGACCACAATGAAGACATGTTATGCCAAACGGGGTGTTCCGCGCGACTTGTGCCCTTGTGGTTGAAACTGGCATAAAAAAATTAAAACTCCTTCCTGTTCCTCAGCATTGAGTGGCTGACACTCTTCTCTACTCCTCCCCGTACAGAGCTTCAACTATTCTTACGCTGCCCTCCCTTCAATTATCATAAGTCACAGACATAAACTATAAGCAGGGGAATTTCCACACAATGCATTCTTTGGATGTCGCTTGATGATTCTGACAATCATCTGTCTTGGAATGTGCGTGTGTGTGTGTGTGTGTGGGAGTCTTACTGATATCTTAGTAAAGACAGACAGTAGCAGTGAGAGGACAGCCAGGTATGTCCGGATCCGCTCACCCCCAAACCGACGGCCCAGGTACTCTGGCATAGTAACAATCTGAACACACATTTACAATCACACATTCAGCCTTTCAATGTGAATACTGGTCGTCAGTTTACAGTTGGGGGTATGAAATGTATTTGGCACATACTGTACATGTCTTTGCTAAACGAACCAACCACAACAAGTACAAATTAAATGAAATTGTGCATGTGTGTGTATTTTAACTAACCCCTGAGGATACATAGACAGGAACAAACACCCAAGCCAGTGCCAGTAACACGTAAGTGGCCTGGGAGAAAGAAAGAGAGAAAAGAAACAGAGAGCCGTTAAAAAGTGTTTGTTAGTGTTACACAATAAGAGGCTCAGACAGGGCTTACTGATTAGCTCACTTGTGCTTTATGTAGTAATAAAGCATTAGTCTGGATATAACGAAACAACCTGAAATGACTCATTCGTGTATACATCATAACCCGGCAGTGCGTTTATACGTTGATATTATAGAATGCTGATGCTGCCCCCTAACGTTGTCTATCTATATTACAGCTGTTCTGTTATTTGGACTTCATATACAGTACTGTCTAGTAGCAGAGGAGATGTAGACCAGATGTCTTCAACCCTGGTGCTGGGGACCCACTGTCCTGCATGTTTTAGATGTCTCCCTGCTCCAACACACCTGATTCTAATGAATGGGTCGTCATCTAGCTCTACAGAAGCCTGATAATGAACCATTCATGTGAACCAGGACAGTGGGTCCCCCAGGACCAAGACCTCTGATGTATACTGTTCTCTTTCGCCTTAGTTAGTGTGTGTGTGTGTGTGTGCACGTGTGTGTGCACTAACATTCCATTCAAAGCCGGCCACAGCAATGCCTCCAGCAGCTCCAGTTCCAGCCAGTCCAATGAAGAGTCCTGAGCCTTCTGAGCTGGCAAACAGAGAAGCCCCGATCTACTCACACGCACACACACAATCATTTATTTACACACATGAGCACATATACAGTACATTTACATTGAGAAGATCATCACCCAAGATCGTATTTCACACACAAACACACACACTAACTCACCGGCCACCATGCCATGTCCCGCCCAGCCAAGAAATATCCACTGAGAGTGTTTCTGCTCACCCTGCATGATGACTGGCAGAGACCAGGGTTAGACACACACTCGCTCAAACACTGTGGACACAAGAAGACAGAACCCCCTCCCCACATACACACACACACAGGATGACTTACCCAGATTCCAACGGCGAGGTTGAGGAGAAAGTAGGTTGCTATGACGATAATATCAGAGATGGTGAAAGAGCGCTCCAAGGAGTAAAAGTTAATGGTGGCGTTAGACATCTTCAACTCAAGATGTCACACCCCAGAGAGCTTGTTTGTTTCTTACAGTGACCTGTCCTACAGTCACCCAGGTGCACACACACGCACTTCTTGAATCTACCCCTATCTATCCGTGGAGCATAAGTCTTATTAGTGCCCACAGGTTTCCAAATGTGCCAAGATAAACCAGCTGGATGTCCAACATCAAACTTTTAAAACAATTAGAACATTGTAGGCACCTGTAGAAGAGGTTACACATACACCTGCGAAGCAACGATGGATACCAGCATACAGCCAGCTGATCTGACCATACATATATTCTATCTGTGGTCATATAACCCTTTAAACCTCGATGATTTGTTTCCCTTTTCGCCCTATAAGAAAACCCTACTAACATTTAGCCACACAAATGAGCACACTCTGGCTCTTGGTGAAAGTTCCTTTCCCAGTCGAAGTGTCCAGCCCACACCAACTGACCATAGTGTTAATGAAAGGCTTATGGAAGTTCTGTGTGTGTGTGTGTGTGTGTGTGTGTGTGTGTTTGCATTGATGATTAAACACATCAGCTTAATGTGGCACCTGCAACGCTGACACACACATTCTGCCCAGTGCTAATGGAGTGCATGAGTGTGTGGAGAGGGCAGTACACCAGATGCCCGTGTGGACCCTGCGCTCGGAGACTCGCACTCGCAAATGGTCAACCATTGGATGTGACAAGTATATAATCATTAGTGTCCGAATACACAAACATCTGGTCAGGCTTAAACAGAGTGAACAGTAGCTTGTGTCAGCTGGGTGGGTGTGGTTAGATGTGGGGATTTTATAACAACATTTTAGATGAGATGTTGTGCATGAGCCACAACTTAGTTAGATATATACTTTGCATAAATTATAATAACAATGTTCCAATATTAATTACCCCAAAAGGTGAAAAGGTTGCACACACATATTAACCATAGTTCAACCTAAAAGTTAACCAGTGTTTCTGAAATAATAATAAAAAGGCAATCCAATGTAGCAAATTACAATATCAAACCTTCTGTTATTCCCTTCCAAATGTGTTATGAAGAAAATATACCGTTTTATGAAAGAGGCCATATCAACACAAGAGCCTCTCCGGGAACCATCACCTTATCGTGGTGGAGAGGTTTGTGTGTCCCTATGATCCTGAGAGCTGTGTTGTCTG
>JAODUK010072051.1:0-13108 GCA_027564635.1 Typhlichthys eigenmanni | reverse complement strand
CGGCCACCCCCCCCCCCCCCCCCCCCCCCAACAACACCAATGCAGCTGTCTCACAGAGCTCTTCCTTCATGGCATGGGTGCTGCTCTGATGCACCACTGTTGCTGCATTGTCAGGGGGAATTGTTAAAATACATCGGGGAATAATGAATCCACTGTAATAGAGAGTGCAGTACTGTCATGATGGATGGCTTCCAGCTCTTATTCGCTTCGTCAACATATCTTAATCTGCCCCTCATGAACTCATTCTCTCCTTTTGATATCTTGCCTTTCCTAAAGTTAATGGATCTCAGGCATGTGCTCCAAATGTCCGGTGTGACTAAAATACTAGTTACTTCAGTGTTCTTATCCTCACCTTATAGTCTATGAACGTTAGAATGAATGAAGGCTAGGTTAAGATTTGGGTCAGATTCACAGTTCTAGCCCATTCTGGGATGCAGTGATTCAAGTGCTCAGTGTTCTTGAGAGGTTTATACATTTTGGTTGATTCTTTTTTATTTTTATTGAAGATATGTCAGAAGCAGTAGACACACTTAAACACAATACTGTATGTAAATCCAAGGTGAATGTATGTTTTTGATCATGATAACACTATAGTCTAAACTGACATACAGTACGTATTGCTTGATTTGTCCTGTGAGTTCACATCAAACACACATAAGGCAAACAGGGTTTGTGCGGCTGAAGACATAGATGCCAAGAGAGCATGCTGGTGTCCTTCAGCTGTGACGCAAACAAGAGGTGTGGGCGACCACCCATCCAGGCCTCTGACCGTTGTCTTCACATGCTCACTTATATTGACAAAGTGGAGAAGTCATCTGATGTGCTTGATCGGACCTGAGTCACACGCTCGGCAGATTAACACTAATCCCCTTAAGCCTTTTCTTCTGTTTGTATCACCTGCATACACCTCTGAGTTTACTCAACTCTCCCTGTGGCCGAAGTCAGAGTTTCTATTTTTAAGACCATGAGTACAATTGTACACCTCTCCAAACTAAAGCTATTGGTTACATGTTGGGAATATACATGGTTTGATGAATGTACTGCGGTAGTTCTAGACTAAGAATGTTTTTCAGTAGAGATCTTTGATATTTTCTTTCAGTCTTGGAGCAGACTTAATCCATGTCTGGGTAAATGAGCCAAGATGTGCATATGTCTCAAAGATAGAGGACCCTCTATATGTATTCCCCCTAGCTGGTGTGTTTTGGCCACTGAGTTCTAAATGTAATCTAGAGAATAAGCCTACCTTCTAGCCTGTAGGATCAGTCCTGGCTGGCCGACATTGCGGCTCAGCTAGTTTTATCCTAAACACACCAGAAACACTGTTTGCAGTCTGCACGTTGTCACCTTGGATTACTGCCCCATAATGCTCCCGAATGCTTAGAGGCCTGGATGAAATACACACTGACACACACACACACACACACACACGCACACACACACACACACACACACACTAGGGGAAGATGTTATGCTGCTTACATACTGTATACTGTAACAGGCAACCATGCTGTGCTCAACAACACAAGGAAGGCCATGTTATCACGACTGTCATGGTGGGGTTAGGTCTCTGTGATGACCACGGTCATGGTTACTGGTGGTACTAATGTCCAAACAGTCACTGACAAGACAAACAAGGCAACGTATTAAGCCATGACTGGCAGCAGATGACGGTGATTGGGATTGATAGCAGGTGTGATGGGGAGTGTCAGAGGATGGGCAGCCGCAGGTCAACGGTTAATACGCCAGTGAGGTAGACCGGAGGAGGCAGGCACTTGGCCCCGCAGTCCTGGACATTACGCTCAGCCAATCTTATTTCCACAGTTTCATCTAAAACGTATTACTGTTTTACTTATACTGCTTTTCTATTGCTTGGATTTGGTAGAGGGCTGCATAAAATACATTTAAATTTAATATTATTATTATGATGAAAATAATATTCTGATTTACATGCCAACTAAGTTTGCAAATACTGTACAATACATGTATTATGCTGTAGTTGGTGCAGCAGATAACAGAGAAGAATACAGAACCACATGTTATAAAGTGCAATCCCAATGAATAATATAATAAGAAATACCTGTGCAAACATGTATTTGGTTAAAAATAGTTTGTGTGGGTGAACATTAGTAGTTGAAAGGTTGCTGGTTGAACACTGGTGCCTGCTCACAGAACTGTATGCAGTTGTATGAATCCAGGTCTAGCCAGATGGAGGGGATCCTTATCTAATCATAATGTTTGTTATGTTTTTAATGTTGGAATGTCACTAGAACCGTTCAAAAGAAAGTAAATATGGCTAATTTGTGAGATAGAAAAAAAAAAGATTAAAACAAGATGCCGCTGATACATAAGAAGTGACCTACAGTAGTTATGTTTATGAATATTAATGTTTTCTCTCCTCTCTCTATTGCAGGCACGTGGGTGACATTTGGTGGACAAATTACAGACGAGGTATAAAGCATTTTTAATACAGTTGACTTGAAGCTAGTTACTGTAGGGAGGCAGGGTGGTTGGATACTGGATGGTTTTTGTCGTATAAACACCCTAGAGAGGATGTGTTATTAAGGATACATATTCTTTTAGCTACTGTATGTTTTAATATGTTGATTAAGTATAATCAGTCTAACAACTACTAATAAGAGGGCCACCAGATAAGGCCTATGTTTTTATTTACTATTCAAAGAGCACCAAAATGTTCCATTGTTTGATCATCCACATAACTTTCTTGTCTTTGGAAAGATAATGCTATCCACAGCTAATTAATTTAGACTGGTAGCACTTACAGTACTTTCCTGGTCATGACACCCTTGAAGAAGATTGTGAAGTATGAGCTCCTAAATATTGTCCAGGATAAGCTTGATCCCTTGTGTACAGGTCGGGGAGAGGGGTTGATGATGCACTCTGCACTTTACTGAACATCATTTTATTTCACCTTGAGAATGCACAGTCCTTTGTTTGCCTTGTTTTTATTGACTTTTCTTCTGCTTTAAATTGTATCCAGCCTCATATTTTAGCTGATAGGCTTCATCATGTACAACACTGATTCCAGCATAATTGATTGGATGATAGGTTGATTTTAACAGTGTTTAATGGTGTGCTATCAGAGGTGTACACACCTCAGGGGTGTGTTCTCTCACCTCTTTAAATTGTCTTATACACCAAGTCGTACCAAAGCCAACATGTTGGTCATCATATCATTAAGTTCGTAGACGACTCAGTCATTGTGTTCTTGCTCTGCAAAGGCAATCCTGATCATGGCCCTGTCATGATTTTCTAACTGGTGCAATGCCTCCATTTTAACCATTAATCATTATTAATGTAAAACCAAATAGATGGCAATAGATATGAAGAAAAATCCTAGTCAGCTCTGCGGTCTTAACCTTTAATTAAGGTCAGCTTTCTTTTATATGTTGACCATGACCAGACCCCAACTGTCCCATACCACCAATTTAATCCCACTTGTCAAACACGTGTTATTCCTGCCCAATGATTTAGATTCTGTTGTCCACAACGCACTGTACTGCACTAAAATATCCAGCAAACATTGCAACATGCTCTGAACAGGTTTCACACCACTCCACTGACAAGTTAACGGGTTCACATCCCTCACTAAAAACAACAAAGATTTTATTTAACGAACAACAAAACAAACAATATGACATAAAATAGGCAGGGAAAACGGGTTTCCAAGACTTCCAAGGTAGTTAGAAGTTCTGTGATAGGCATTTGCAAACCAGTGAGGTCAAGGTAGTCTTTATTATCCCCAAGGGGCAATATAGGATATAATCAGCAACCAACATATTACAATCATTCCAAGATCATCATCATCAACAACAACACAACAATAATAATAATACTACAGTGAACTTGGGACTTTAAGTCAGCCTATTTTGTCCACTCCCATCACACGTCTGGCTGCAAGGTTAAAGCAATCTCTCATTGCCCCGGACGGATGCTAATTCAATGCAGCGTTATATCACACATGGCCTAAAAATACGCTCTCAGTGTGTTCCTGGCCTCATTATGGGATGGACAACACCTCTGGAAAACAGACGCATGTCTGGAGACTATAGCAGCCCTATGGGGAAAGTCACTGACGGAGATGTACAATACATCACGCCACTACCATATATAGTGCCTGGACTGCAGGTTAACATAGACACAAAACACATGGTCAGGACGTCCATGCAGAACATTGTTCATTCACTCAGACTGGAGACCCGTCCGTGAGTTAAGAGATGTAGGTGTGTGTGTTAGTACAGCCTTGGTTGGAGGGGATTTTGGTGTTGTTCTGACATAGACCATTCCGTGCTACTATTTGTACCACAGCAACTGAAATGAGTTAGCAGCAATGCCGCCCACTCACACACACACACACACACACACACACACACACAAACTGTGCAGTGACTCATTGTTCCACAGAAGATGTTACAGTAGCTGTGTGTGTGCGTGCGTGTGTGTGTGTGTGTAAACGTGCATGCCTGAGTGTGTACATCGTGTGTTACAGTGTCTGTATTTTTGTACTCTGTGCTGTGAGTTTCTGTTAGACTAACAAACAAACACAAGAAAATACAAGACGTGACTTAACTTCTCTCTGCGATTTGTCTGTCTCTCTCTCTCTCTCTCTCTCTCTCTCTCTCTCTCTCTCTCTCTCTCTCTCTCTCTCTCTCTCTCGTTGGTCTGTAGCTGATCTCTTCAAATGATTTGTCTATATGACCTGTCAGGTCTCTCCTCTGCCCTGCTCCCTTCCGTACAAATGTATCCCCTCCCCGCGCATCTCTCAGACTCCCAGGCACTGCTTGTTCTCTCCTCCTCCACTAACCCTTTCGGTTATCTACAGCTGTCCATCTGTCACTCACCTACACTCGACAAAAATGGTCTGTCGAGGCTCCCGCGTTTGTTTTTCTCATGGACCTGCTGGAGGACGTTCTGTTCATTATGATCCTAAACGCCCCCCTTCCTGATATCTCCAGCCTCCTCTGAGTCTGCTGCCTGATTTGGTCTATTTTACGTAATAACAGTGTGAGACCACCAGAACGAATACGCTTTTATAAGAGGCATTAAAGTGAAATGGCGCCCACATTTGTCCACGCTGTGTTCTGACACACACGGGGTTGAAATGGTTGTGACAGATTAGTAAATCAGGGAAATTTCAGTTTCTAGTAGTTTTTATGTATGTATGTATATATGTATGTATGTGTATGTGTATATGTATTACATGTCAAGAAAGCCTGAACAATTAACAATACAGTCTGGTTACTGTATCAAGGACATTACTGTACACAAATGTACTGTATTTACAGTTACACAGATATACAGTATATATCTCTCTCTCTCTCTCTGTTGCTTAATAAAGTTTATCTCATGAAAATGACAAGCAAGTATCAATGACTTAAGAGCCCAAATGTGATCATGTGCAATCCTTTATGTGTGAGGCATGGTTTACTCTTTCACAACGTACTTGTAAAAGGTGTAAGATCTCGGTATGAGCCTAGCATTTATAAATGAAAACAATGACTGCTGTGACTTTTAACCAACCCCCATTTGACCTCTGTGTGACCTCTGTCTAGGTGGCAGAGCAGCTGATGACTATTGCCTATGACAGTGGAGTCAACCTCTTTGACACAGCTGAGGTCTATGCAGGTGGCAAGTGAGTACATGCCATAGAGGAATTTAGCTTGTGCAGTTTATCCATGCAATTAGAAAGATGTCCATGGTCTACAGTTGTTTCCTATGTATATGTACTAACATTACGCTATAACATTTTCTTATTACATAAGTAATACTTAAAATATACATGGCAGTGGTTTCTAAATAATTGAATGATTGACTGTCAAACAACAACTCTAAATTTGAATAATTTGAATCAATGATCTCCATTTCTATAGCAACATTTGATCCCTGTTGCTTTTCACTTTTAAAATATTCTAAAGTATTATTGTGTTTGAATAAATAAATGATCTAGTCTTGAAGACATTAAAGTCTTCAGTTTACTGTCACATGTCTGTCTGCTGTGCAGGGCTGAGATAATTCTTGGAAACATTATCAAGAAGAAATGCTGGAGGTAATGTTCAAATCATACATTATAAATCTAAATATTCCCCATACAAGATAGAGGAAAAGGTTAGGTGTATGTTTTTGCTTGTGTTTGTGATTGTGATTGTGTGCGTGTGCATGTGCGTGTGTGTGAATACGCGTGAGTGTCAGTGATAGAGAAAGAGACGCAGATTTTTTGATTCTCTAATAAAAGAGAAAATGCAATAGGCTTCTGCTGAGACTGACTGCAATTTGTCATCTTCAAAACAGGACACATTTACACATACATAGATCACCCATACAATATTCAAACGGAATTCTAAACACATGAATAAAATTCTTCATCGTTTTTGATCATCTCATTTATAAAACTGTGTGGGCATGTTTGCAGGCACACATAAACGCTTAGTAAACAAGTCTGGATTTATTGGTGGTGAAAGTTCCTATTCCTTGTGCACGTGCATGTGTATACAGTTGTATTGTCGTTGTTGCAGATTGCATGAAACCTGCCTATCTGTGCGTTGTCTGCTTGTTTTATAATTATGAATATATATTAATGATGTTTTACACTGATACTGTATAATACAGGTAGCCTGGTGTAACCCGACCCAAAATTCACTTTGTTAATAGCGGCTGGCCACCAGATTCCATTGGGAAGTGTTCACAGTCGTTTCCTCCTACTGGGCGTAGACCTCTGGTTAATTTATACACTATTGGACAGCCTTTAACCAATCAGTGTTCCAACTGTTTTAATCGCCTTAGCTAGCTCTACCACCAAAACATATAAATACGCCTGATGTCAATGTCATCATCACACTTAGCTACCCTCATTGGTCCGCCAGCAGGGTGGCTGTGAAAGCATTCATGTGTGAACAGCGTTCCTTGACTATAATCTCAGCAAAATAATGTACCTTAGAGCAATAGTCGGGGAAATCCAGGCTATAATACAGGTGCATGTACAGGTAAAATACACAGAGCCATTTGACACAAAATGAGAGCGATGAGATGATTTGTGATGCAGAGGGGAGAACGCCCAGGGTTGAGGAAGGTTATAAGGCTTTTCCAAATGGTTCAGCTTGGATGTGCAGCGATAGGCTACATTAAAGGAAATGACTGAGTAAACAAGTGTAGGAAACGCTGGATGGAGAAAGGGTGATCATTTCCCTACATTACCAGATGCTTTTTTGTTGTCACTTGGTGAAATAGAAGTCCTTGTTCGGAAGAATTCATGGGGGATAACATTGGAATGACAGGCGCATTAAGACATGACAGGTTGTCTTTAGAAATGTGTGGGTGGCATATTGATTTGTCACATCAACTGGGTCCATTTGTCCAATGGGCAGAGCAAGCTTCTGTCACATTACATTCTTACAGAACTGAGATGAGTTTGTGTGTGCTTCTCCTTCTCCTGTGTGTGTGTGTGTGTGTGTGTGTGTGTGTGTGTGTGTGCGTGTGCGTGTGTGTGTGTGTGTGGATAGGTTTGGAGCATAATTTGCTTTGATTTCATGTACAGTGTCAATATAACTCCCTCTATAATACCAATTTCTGCTCTGGTCTTCTGCTCTTCTTTGACAGGCGATCCAGTTTGGTCATTACAACAAAACTATATTGGGGAGGAAAGTAAGTATGTCCTTTGTGCATCTTATAAAAAATGAATGACATTGAATTGTCATGCAGGCCTGCACATGCTCGCCATTCTGTGCACGGGTTCACTCTCGCCATCCAAAGGCTACAATCTTCTGTAAGGAACAAATCAATAAATCAAGTGAATCACGACACTAGAACATCAAATAGCATTGGTCATACAGAGTTGCTTCAGCTCTGTGAGTAACAGGGAAAAGAAATGCTTCATTTAGTATGCACGCGCACGCACACACACACACACACGCACACACTCAGCCAAGCTGCTTCTGATGATAAACTAGAAGTATCCCATCATTTCTCTAAGGGTTGTACAGCCCTCCATTCTTCTGTCTTGTATTGCATAAGTAATGATAGTCTGTATGTTTACAATTGAACTGACAGGCAGACTTAACCTCATTCAGTACGTTATCACTATATGCTTTACATGGTATGACAAAGATTAAATTAAACTGCTTGATTTACAGTAACACCAGAAGAGTTGGAGTCTCAATAATATTATGATCGGGTTGAGAATCTTTTAATATTTCATTTAGTTATTAAGTAATTCTCTCATACGCGCTACGGATTATTGATTGCAGAAGCTTGCAGAAGGTTGTTAACTACTATTACTGGGTGCCCTTTACTGTACATGTATTCACCAAACACACACACACACAATGATGACTCGCTAATGTTTGCCTCAACAGAGCAGAGACAGAAAGAGGACTCTCCAGGAAACACATTATTGAAGGTAAGTCATGCTTGCACACACACACACGCGCATGCACGGACACACACACACAATTACCTTTCTCTTCACTGTGTTCTTAGCCATTTTCTGTCAATATATTGGCCATTATACAGTATCATTCATGGAGTATGAAATCAATATACTCCATCTCTTTCTGTGTCTCTCTCTCACTCTCCCCCTATCCTTCTCTCTATATCTCTCTATCTCTCTATCTCGCTCTCTCTATCTCACTCTCTCTCTCTCTCAGGGTTAAAGGGGTCTCTACAGAGGTTACAGCTGGAGTATGTGGATGTTGTGTTCGCCAACCGTCCAGATAGCAACACCCCAATGGAGGGTGAGTTTACCCCTCAGCACTCATCTTACAGACTATGTCTGCAATTATGTCTATCGTCAGTCAGTAGTTAGCCTGCACGACCAATATTTGATTATTGTATGTTAACCATGACTGTAGTAAAATTATTTTTACTACTATTATTATTTAAAAAAATGCATCACCACACACGTCGTGGACCTAAAAATAAAGAAAAAGCTGTACCAATTCCGAGGTCTTTAAACCTTCTGGATGAGCACACAACCTAAACACATTGGTATTCACTGCATGTTTTAATATTTAATTCAGAATCCAAGGAACAAAATACTACTTTACTACTTACAGTAAAAGCTATTAGTTGTTTTTTATTTAAGTTGGGCCAAAACATTTTTCAGTACAAAGTCAGTGCCTTAATGGTAATCCCTTTGGACTGGTTAAAAGCCATTCTGTGGACAACTCTTAAGTTAATATAATCAGATATTGATATGAGCAAATGTTGAATTAACTTGTTTACATTGTAGTCAGGAACTTTTTACGTTTTATTTTATTTTAAGTTTTTGAAAAAGCAAACAGACAATCAATCACTTGCAATATTGCCACACATGTATTCTCTCAACTGCTTTATTGACAGTACTCCCCTCATATTATGTGATTGTTGCATCCTACACCATGCATAAATGAACTGCTGTTATGCAGCGCTCTTCCAACCTTCCGGCCACTCAAACCGCTTCACAGTATAGCCTCGCACAGCCCCAAACAGATGGTGATGTCAGCCATGCAAGGTACCGCCTGACCGTCAGGAGAAGAGAGGTTTAGGTGTCTTGCTCAAGGACACCTGGACACTTTAACAGGGTTCAAACCAGTGACTTCTCCATCACCTGTCGCCCAACTCTACCCACCGCACCGCTGCCGATGCAATGGCGTTATATTTCGATATGGTATTGCGTCTCTGCTCTGTTCTGTCTCTCTCCTGCCCTCTTACTGGTTTGCGAAGTAAGGTATTCTCTGAATGCAAATAAGCACGTGTACTGTATTTGCAGAGAAGCCCTGTAGATAAGTTGTCAACTTCACAACTATTAATCACCATATACACAGACTAGATAAGACCGGAAACAAACAGAGGCAGGAGAGGCACAGTACAGAGAGCGATAAAGAACAGTTTACTTGTCCAGAATGTTATTTCTCTTGACAGCATAGTAATTGCGATAAACACAGTTATTAGGGATGATAATTGTAAGGTACCAGGTTGCACTATAAGAAAGAGCTGTCTTATTGTCTGACTCTGTTTTGGTTACGAACATAGAAAAGAAGAAAGAAAGCATAATTATCAACCTGTCAATATGTGTCCATCTCCCAGCTGCTTTAGGAAGGTTCGACTTCCTTGCATATGTATTATTCTTATTATATATATTCATCCTCTTCATTTTCATATTATGTGGCCGTGTAAAATTCACTCAAATTCACTTACGTTAAGTAAGCTTCGTCTTCCGCTGAGAACATTTAAATGCAGGGCAGTGATGAATAACCATGATGACAGTGGTAATGTGAGTTTATGTTGGGCCTGAGTACTGTTGGCTCACATATCCGCTGTTTTCGGAGATAATTGCGTCATTTAAAATGCAGTGCTTGTGATCAGAAGGCTTAACTGCATGGGCTTGTTAGTGTCCTTAAAGTGGATGGGGATTGTTGATGAGCTGTCAGCAGGTATGGGAGACCCGAAGAGATGGGTGGCTATCCTGCCGCTAATCAGCAACGTGAAATGAAGTGATGTTGGAATAATGGGAAACGGGGCCAACTGTGTGTGTGTTTATTTCTTTCTCTTTTCCCCACATCTTTTTACAGTAAACTGTATTAGTTTGGAATAAACATAGAAGTGAATTTCACATTTAGATTACATAATTTAATATTTATCTTTTGCACTGCAAAGACATTTTTCATAGTCTTTTATCTTTTATATAGTCTCTTTTTTACTTTCTGTTTTAATTTTGTAATTTTTTATTATTCTATTCCTCCAGGGCCCATGGAATCATTGTCAGGAAATCTCCACAATCAAGCTATTTTTTAAACTCATTAATGGATAGTGTTGTTAACATTATTTCTTATGTAGTTCTGTAGTCATGGCTTTGATAAAGGTTTTCATCCATGTGGACAGTGGTGATATGTGAGATGAGTACCCTCTAGTGGTATGTTCTGTCAGTGATTATTTTATCCACAAAATAATGGCAAAATCATATATACTGTATATATATTTTTTTTACATTTGGTACAAAACATAATATTAGCAACAATTCTATGGAAGCTAATAGTGAAATTTCAGTCCATTTCATATCCATCATGTTTAATAATACATCAACATGTTGCCTACAATGATTTAATAGATCATTCTTTCCAACCCCATATTCCAACCCCATATACAGTACCCATTCATTATACTGTTAAAATGATTCACATCTCACCCTGATCTTTAAGTGTTGATTTTAATTTGCTCAAAGTGAAATGTTTGACAGTAGACCGTTTCAATGCATAGGTTTTATTACTGTAAATACAACCAAACTGCATTAAAAGCATTGTTTTTACCGTGAATTGTCATATTTTAGCCACAACAGCTTATCGATGCTATAGCCCATTTAAACTAGCAGTCCTTACTTTATTACCAATAGTAATATGGTCCCAGCTCTATCTGGTGGTTAATACAAACAAATAGACTATGAAGTTCAAGCAATTACTCTTTCACCTTATGTGTCCTGGGTCAATGTCAAAATGCAGTCACTCCAATATTATACAAACTAATGTTAAAATTAAGACTTTTGTATTGTTCAGTGAAAAGATGTTCTCATACTGTGCTTACTGGTTTTCTTCTTAGAAACCAGTAATTGCATTGTAGAAACATTCCGTCACATTATGCAATATTTAAAAACAAAAAACGAAGATGTATAATAAGTCATAATACATATATTCTGTACTCTGTTAACTGACAAATGTTATAGACCACATACTTGTCTATATTTTGATTTGATTGTGGTGGTAGTTATCGGTAGGTATCGGTAGGTATCGGTAGGTATAGATGACACAGACATACATACTGTAGTAAAACATTTAGCTAACCTTGGTACAGTTTATTGTGGTGTAACCAAACCAAATGGATAGGAGGCTAATAAACTGCATGTGTCCCTTCAGAGATAGTCCGGGCCATGACCTACGTAATCAACCAGGGCATGGCTATGTACTGGGGCACCTCCAGATGGACGGCCATGGAGATCATGGTAAGTTACGAGGAATGTATTGTACTGTAAGGCAATTGGCTGATTTGTCAGCCAATTGCCTGAACAATAAGCAATACATGTGTGATAGTTGGACATTTGGACAGAGGAAGAACAAAGTAATATTAGTCTAATACATATAATATAAGTTTACATTTAAGTCACATTACCGAAAAGGGCAGATCCAAAGCAACGCTTTATCCTCTCTAGTATTGGAACTTTGTCTTTTATTTATTTTGCTTCTTTCAATTGGTTTTATCAGCAACACAACGGCCTACATCTGTGTTGCCAAAGTGTGATAAAACAAGAAATCATGTTTCACTGACTCACTTCCTCTAAGTCCTCTCTTTCCCCCTGTTCCCACCCCTATACTCTTCTTACCTGCTGGGTTTCTCTGTGATTGTTGTGAAAGGGGGCTGATATCTCTGAACAACCGCAGCAGTTCCTGTCGTACGTGACAGTGGAGCCATACGCACACAAACACACATGCATGCAAGCACGCACGCACTCACTCACTCACCCACCCACCCATGCACACATTAACTGAACGCAAACAAAAAAGCGCTAGATGTTAATTTGTAACGTGAGTAAAAACAATAGTGTTACTCCAAATAGGTTCCAGGACAGGCATGTGTGTGTGTGTGTGTGTGGGTGCCTGCTTGTGTGTAGTAGGACATGTGGAAATCAAAGATATAAACAAGTATATGTGGACATTTAAAAACAAAGGCTTTGTACTGTTTAGCATGTGAGCAGGCATCATCTTCTCCTTTTTATTCTTCCCTTTTGATAATATGGTTCCCTCTTTACTATTTTGCCTGTCTGTCTGTCTCTCCCTTTATTTGTTATATTGTTATATATTAACATAATGTAAAAAAAAACAAAAACTGAAAAAATATTATTTTCCTCTCACATCTATAATGTATTTCACTCTTTGTACCAATTTATTATCCATCCATCCATCCATCCATCCATCGTCATCCGCTTATCCGGAGTCGGGTCGTGGGGGCAGGAGCTCCAGCAGGGGACCCCAAACCTCCCTTTCCCGAGCCACATTGGAAAGCTCTGACTGGGGGATCCCTAGGCGTTCCCAGGCCAGTGTGGAGATATAATCTCTCCACCTAGTCCTGG